>APFE030829242.1:93000-129432 GCA_000404065.3 Pinus taeda | reverse complement strand
CATGTTTTCATCTGTTTATGGAGAATCCTTGAAAGTTTCTTGCTCTCCTTAACTTCTCACTAGTCAAATCTAGCCATTAATTCTCTTTAAAAGCATAAAGACAATCGCCTACCTTGCCCCAAGTAGACCTCTGCAAAAACTGTGCCTCATCCCCGCACCCAAAATTGCCTTTCCCTTGAATTCAACTAAACTTCAAAAAATCAATTTCAAACTCCTTGTACTCCATACCTAGCCTAAAATTAGTTATCAATTTAGTCATCTCAAGCCTCATTGATCACCTTTAGCTGAGATTGACCCGGAGAGAGCCCTCTCTTGTTCTCGTAGGGCTAGCTACGAGGCTGAGAATGGTTTGATGTAGCCTCGAGTTTTACCTTATTTCAGCCTAAGGTAGATTTGAGCGCTAACATAGTGGCGACCATATTGGGGAAGAAATCTCAATGGTTTGCTTTTTGATGTGTTTTTTTCATGAGTCTTAGGCGGAGTCTGAAGTCACGCCAGGTAGCTTTCGAAACGCTTTTGCTATGCATGAGGAGAAGTAGATAAATTCTGCTCCAGTCGATCTCCGGTTAGCTTGTGAGCACTTGATTTGCAAATCACCCAAGCAAACTTGTTCATTCTAGACCTTTGGATGGTTGAGTCTAGAAGTCGATAGGCTGAATTACTTATATCCTTCGATCTTTTGACAAAACACATTGGCTTCAAAAAGACATACAAGAGCTAATCCAGATCCTAATCTGCCCCCTACTACGAAAATCCAAACTTGATTCGAAAAATCCTTCGTCAAGAAAGCTCAGCGACTCCCGTGGTTAAATCCCATTCATGTCCTGCAATTTTTTAATATCTTGAAGAACTTGCTTTTGATGAGAAGTTTGAACTGTCATTGTTCAAAACCAAGTCTGAAAATGCTCTTGATTCTGTAGTTCCAAATCCTGATTTCGCTGCCACTCTTCAAATTGAAAAGTCTAACAAGTCTATTGAGAATTTCATTTTAAGACAGCTCCAAACTACAATTGAGGTTACGAATATCATTTATTTTCTAGAAATTGCATCTGCTACCATTGGATCCTCTATTACGGCACCCACCTCTAGATATCCTACTGAACCGCCTTTCATACCTACCATCCCTGTGCAACCCATTATTTCTGATCAGAAGTTTGCAATCAATTCGCCTTCATCTACTGTTTCCACGCCTAAAACTGCATCTCCTTCGCACACACCTCCTCATACACCTCACACCTCAGCTGCACCTACTCCCCCAACATCTCCAAGGCCGACTGCCAATCCACCAAGAACCATGGCTACCATATTTGCACCACTTGCGTTGCCGGCCAATTTGGATCCTATGCCTACTGATTATCATAGCAAGATTCCTATATTCGATGGCACACCATAGAGTATATCAGCTTAGCAGCATATTGTCTGAATGACAGAATTTTTGGACCTGCATGAAATTGATGCAGAAAATGTTTCAATGAGATTGTTTGCCCAGACTTTTGGAGGAGAGGTTCATAAATGGTTCAGAGCTTTACAAGCAAGGAGTATTAATACACTACAGGAACTTCAGACTTTGTTTCTAGATCGGTGGGAGATGAAGAAAGATCCGTTGCAAATCACTTCAGAGTATACCAACATCAAGCGTAATCCTGGTGAGTCCGTTCAGGATTATGTTATCAGATTTAATGGAGTGTATAATGCAATTCCAGATGACTTAAGACCATCTAAAAAGTCAGCTCTTCTTAAATTCCTGGACGGTTTTGATCCAGAAATGGCTTATTCACTACGAGACAGAGATCTGCCTACCTTAGAAGATATGCAAAAGATTGTCGTTAGTGTTGAGGCGAATCTGAATGATAAGAGAGCACGGTTGAAAGCAGAGAAAAAAGTGACTATAAAGGAAGAGTCTACATTAGAACCGCCTTGGCTTCGTGAGATGGAAAAAATGTTCAAAAGAATGAACCTTGATAAATCAGAAACGTAGATTCTTAATCCCAATTACCGTGGTCAGCAACAGCCACAATTTAGAATTAAGCAGTGTGAACAAAGAGCACAAGAGCCGGCAGCCTAGCAGCAGATTAAGACTCCTCTTTTGCAGAATTTTGTGAGTCAAGATTTAGATGATGATGCTGATGTAGTAGGGGACCAAAATCACTTCTTTACTCCTGATAATCTGCCCATTTACATCACTGAAGATGAAGAGTATGGAGAAAGTTCAATCGCCCAACAAGATGAAGATTTTATCTTAGCAAATGATGCAGATTTAGATGATTACTAAAGAGGATATTTGAATGCCTTGTCCACTCAACAGAAGCAGTACTCATTGAGAAACCGAGATGTGCCCATCAATCTAATTCAGAAAAGAAAAGAAGCTACAACACCAAAGACGGATTCACCCATACCACAGAAGAAAGGAAAAGAGACAATTGATCCCACAACTAGCAAGATATCATCAGCAGAAAAGACAAATCAGGCAAGTATAATCAAGGATAAGAAGGAAGTTCCGATCAAAGAAGTCGAAAAAGTTTCAGCATTTAGTTTGGAAAATGAAATTTCCAAATTAAAAATATCCATTCCTTTGACAGAAATCATGAATAACAGCAGCTACCGTGGTCAAGTCTCTAAAATTCTAAATTTTGATCCAATGTTTGACACGGTAAACGTTGAAGATGATCAGCCAGAATTGATATTTGGGTCTGCATTAGATGGTCAGTCCCCTGACAGTGATGTTCCTCCCTTTTATATCAGTTTGAGATTGCATGAATATGTATTGCACAATGCTATGTTCGATTCAGGTGCTTCGCACAATTTGATGCCAAAGGTGATCATGGAAAAGATGGGACTAGACATTACAAAGAGATATCGCGATTTGTATTCATTTGATTCCAGCCGTGTGAGATGTATCAGGCACATCAAAGATTTGGTTGTTAGCTTAGACCAAATTCCAGTGAAGAATGTCTTGATGGATGTGGTTGTGGCGGACATTCCTCCGCGATTTGGGATGCTCCTTTCGAGATCTTGGGGAGAAAAATTGAAAGGTACACTACAATTATATTTCTCTTACGCAACAATTCCAGTCTTTGGTCAGATGAGAAAGTTATATCGAGAGCAAAAGATGAAATACATGATAACCAGCAAAGAGAAGCCAATCAATCATCTTGTAAATTATGTACATACAGATTTAGAGTCGTTTGTGTTGCTTGGTGATAGTTTTAATGATCTAGATAGTCAGTTAGTTCACGCAGAAGATATACTAGAAATCACTGAGAATTTTAGAGAAGTTCTGCAAAAAGAAAGAAGAGAAAAACAAACTATTCTGGAGCAATCAGCTAAAGAAAATGGGCAGCAAACATAAAAAACAGAGCCGATGCAATTTCAGCATTTAGAGGACGATGAAGATGGTCTTTGGACCATGGATTTTGATGGCGCAGTAGGTAGTGATGGAGCTGGAATTGGTGTTTGGTTTCGCAGTCCATTTTCCGCTACAGATAAGGTTCCAAGCAAAGTGAGAGTGTGTTCCTACAAGCTAGCATTTTATTGTTCTAATAATGAAGCAGAATATGAAGCTCTAATTGCTGGCCTTAAGATTCTTAGAAAGCTGAAAGCGAAAATGATTGCAGTCTATGGTGATTTAGAGTTGGTGATAAAGCAGGTTAAAGGTGATTTTCAGGCCAAGCATCCTCGCATGAGAGCTTATCGAAATGCAGTCTTAGATATTTTGAAATTATTTTCTGATCATACCTGGACATGTGTGCCTCGCATACAAAATGGTGTTGCTGATGGACTTGCTAAGGCAGCAAGAAACTTAAAAATTCTGATGAATTCCAGCAACAAGTTTGAGATTCATGTGAAACATCGTCCCACCGTTCCAGACAATCAGCAATGTTGGCAAGTCTTTCAGGATGACGAAGAGATTAATCAGTTTCTGTAGAATAAGGGTAAGTTCAAAGATACCTCCATAGATGCAGAACATGATGATGGTACTGATGATATACAAATAAATCAAATGGAAGTACTGCAACTTAAAGATAACATCATTCCTAAGGGATTGATCCCTTTAGAGGAACTCTTTGACCAAGATGATGTAGCTCGTAAACCAACATTGAGGCCAACTAAAAAGGGTGTTGAAGAAGTAAATATTGGGTTAGCTGAGAATCCCAAGATGGAAAAATTATCAAAGTCATTATCACCAAAGGTAAAGGCAGAATATGTGAAATTTTTGTCTTTATTTTCTGATGTTTTTGCATGGGATTGCTCAGATTTAAAAACATATTACACAAATATCATTCAGCATACTATTCCCATTAAGTCAAATCAGAAGCCTTTTCGTCAAAAGTTGAGGAGAATCAATCCAAAGCTACTACCATCAATTGAAAAAGAGGTAAACAGATTGTATAAGTCGGGAATCATTGTGCCTATCCGATTTTCAGATTGGATATCAAACTTGGTGCCCGTGAGAAAGAAAATAGGTGAGATCTGTTTATGTATTGACTTCAGAAATTTGAATAAGGTGTCCTTAAAAGGCAACTATCCGCTGCCCAAAATGGACCATATATTGCAACGAGTAGTTGGAGCATCAAGGATGTCACTACTCGACGGCTATTCAGGATACAATCAGATTTTAGTGCATGAAGATGACCGTGACAAGACAGTGTTCACCACTCCATGGGGAACATTTCATTATGCAAAGATGCCGTTTGGTTTGAAAAATGCAGGAGCCACCTTTCAGCGCGCAATGGACATGGCTTTCACCAATGAGAAAGATGTATATTTAGTTGTTTATTTTGATGACTTAACAGTGTTTTCAAATTCTGATGAGGAACATTTGTATCATTTGAAAATTGTTTTCCAAAAGTGCAGAAAATATGGCATTTCATTGAATCCGAAAAAGAGTATTTTTGCCATGGATGAGGGCAAACGTCTTGGCCATATCATATCTAAAGACGGCATCCGTGTTGATCCTGCACGTGTTGAAGCCATTCAGCAAATTGAACAGCCCCAGAACAAGAAAGAAATACAGTCCTTTAATGGTAAACTGAATTTTCTGCGTCGCTTCATTCCAAATCTAGCGGAGCATCTTAGAGAAATCACGAGCATGCTGAAAAAGGACATTCGGGTAAAGTGAACAGAAGAGGCGGTGAAATCATTTAATTTAGTGAAGTTAGCTCTTTCTTCAGCTCCTATTTTGATCAGCCCAGACTACACACAGGATTTTATTTTGTTCTCATTTGCTTCTGAGCACACTTTGGCAGCTGTATTAATGCAAAAGAGGGAAGGTGTTGAAAAGCCCATTGCTTTTTTTAGTCGGATTATAAGAGAGGAGCTTTGAAATATAACGTCATTGAGAAGCAAGCACTTGAGCTTGTAAAGGCCTTGAAAGATTTCCGTATGTATATATTGCATTCCAATATTCTAGCTTATGTTCCTAATGCAACAGTTAAAGATATTTTAGTACAGGCAGATCCAGAAGGCAGGCGGGGTAAGTGGATTGTTGTGTTGTTAGAGTATTATGTAGAGATTAAACCCACCAAGCTGGTCAAAGGTCAAGGACTCGCCAAGTTAATGGCTGAAACAAATTTGCAAGTCCTAGACATAAATTTGATTGCTGCCATGTCTGATGAAGATGAGGAGACCCCATCCATTTAGGTATCTGAAATGTTTCTTTCTTCCCCTTGGTATGCTGACATTTTATATGTACTTCAGCATTTGTCTTCACCTCCCGGGATGCCTAGAAACAGAAGTAGAACTTTGAAATTGAAAGCTGCAAAATTATGCATACTAGATTCAGCATTTTTTTGGAAAGACCCTGGTGGAATGTTATTGAATTGTTTGGTCGAGGAGGAAGACAAAAGAGTCGTGGAAGACTTTCATAGAGGGGACTGTGGAGGTCATCTGTTTTGGAAGACCACAGAAAACAAGATTCTAAGGGTAGGCTATTATTGGCCTTCATTATTTTCAGATGTATATAAGGCTGTTAAAAATTGTCATGAATGCCAAATTTTTGAAGGCAAATAGAAACTCCAGCCTTTGCCTCTCAAACCAATTGAAGTCAGCGCACCTTTTCAGCAGTGGGGATTGGATTTCATTGGGGAAATTCATCCAGCATCATCAGGACAGCATCGATGGATATTGACAGCCACAGACTACTTTACAAAATGGATTGAAGCAATTCCTACTCAACAAGCTACGGATGCGGTAATTATTTATTTTCTTGAAACCAATATTTTGTCACGTTTTGGATGTCCAAGTAAGTTAATCACAAATAATGCAGTAGCGTTTAAATAAAAAAGGATGATTGAGTTTTGTTATAAGTACAATATTAGCTTGGGACATTCAATCGCATACCACCCTCAAGGAAATGGATTGGCGGAGTCATCTAATAAATCTTTGGTCAATATCATTAAGAAATTGTTGGAAATCAGCAAAAAGGGTTGGCACAAGAAGTTGATAAATGCACTATGGGCTGATAGGGTGAGTCAGAAAAAGTCTATTGGCATGTCTCCTTTCGAGTTGGTGTACGGAATAGACATGGTTTTTCCTACTTCGCTTGCTGTCCCGGTAGTCAAATTGCTTCAAGAAGCGGGTAGTGAGGATGATCTTATGCAGAGAAGGATTAATCAGATGATTCATTTACAACAGACATGGGAGGAGGTATTTCGAAACACTTGCAAGTTGCAGGAGCGCATCAAAAGGATTTATGACCGGAAAGCAAAGGCAGACACCTTTCAGCTAGATGAGGTAGTTTTGCGGTGGGATGCTCGTCATGAAGACAAGGGAAAGCGTGGCAAATTTGAAAATTTATGGAAGGGTCCTTACAACATCGCAGCATATCGTGGCCAAAACGCTTTCCTTCTCAAAGAGATGAATGGAGATGAATGTCCTGGAGGGCCGATTAATGGTCGGCTGTTAAAGAGATACTACTTTTGAGTATTTTCTGCTCATTTCATCATCATTGTACATATCATGTTACTTTTATCCTATTGCACATGTAAACTAACTTATCATCTTCAGTTTGGGGCCCGAGGTGAAGGCTATAATTCTGAAAATGAAGGTTAGTTAGTCTAAGTTTGTCAAGTCAGTTGTCTAAATCTTTTAGTTTCGAGTCTAGTTTGGTCAAAGCAGTTTTTGGTTTTTCAGTCAAATTTTCAAGATTTTGTGTTGGAATAATGACTCCATCGCCCAATGGATGAAGGTACTGTCTAGCTCTTACAGAGATCTGTGGTTCTTGGCATCTCCAAGGAGCTACCATCCCCATTGGAGCCAATGTTAGAGTCGATCTAGTTATCCCTCCATCAGAGATCAAAGCTCTTTTGCATTTCATGTTTAGGTGTCCCATCCGTTTTGATCAGTTTCATTTCGTTAGGCATGCCATAACTCTGATGGAGCGGTTTGTGTCACTCATTCCCCTCATGCTTGGCACTGCTGGTTCAGGTCTATTCATTAAAATAAATCTTCAAAGGTCATTTACAATCATGTTTTAAATTTTTAGGTCTTAGGTCTAGGGTTGAGTCAATTTTGTCTTGAAAAGTCTTAGAAGACCAGCAAGCCAGAGGGATGTCTTCGATAGATCATCACTTCAATAATTTTCATCGTTGTACAGCTGAATTAGGACTTCTCTTCAAAACTCTATTTTGAATATAAGTCGCCACCTCATTTTTGTAAAAATTGTCAAAATTTTCAGTTCTTCAATTGTTCAAGTGCAGCCTTGGTATCCTTTGCCAAAGCATATCAGAGCTATCCCTGCAAAAAATTATCAGAGAAAATCATTATTTCAACCTATTTTAAACAGGAAACCAAAAAGGTCCGAGCCTATTAATTTTGAAAAAGTGTCAACAACCAAACATAAGAAAATGGGTTTTGGGTTAAGCAAAAATCAACAAGGAGTCTATATGAAGATATTTCTCCCCATTTGCAACCCATTCCACATTCCAAGAGCAAAGAACATTGTTTTAAGGCGATTTTGTGATTTTGTGACAAATTGGGCTGTTTCCAAGGCGCGTGGCGCATCAGGCAACAATTTCCAGTGCAATTTTACACGCGCGTGGCGCATCAAGAGCGCACGACGCGTTGGGTGAGGCGCGTGGCACATAGAAGTTTATGCCTGAAATTTTCCCAGAAACCACTCAAACACCTCTTCTCATGCATCAAATCATAGGTAGGCTTACATTCATGGCTTGTTCTTGGTTTTTGGATTGTTTATGTAAAGAAATCATGCTAAATTTCCCATGAAAAACCAAGTGTAAAAACCCTCCTTGTTCATCAATTTGTTGTAAGGATTTAAATGCCAAGTTTGTTGTAGGGTTTTCAAAAATAACTGTTGCCAAGGTTTTCCTTTTTCCTTTGTTTCCCATCCCCTATTTTCACCATTATTTTCCCAATAATTCCCCATAAACCCCACACCATCCTCCCTCAAAATCCTAATCCCTCCCTTCTATTATAAACATATAATCCCTACCTCATCCCAAAACCCTAAAACTTCAAGATTTCCATGTCCCTTCCCTTCCATAAATTCTTTGTTTTATTTCCATTTTCCCCATTTCCCTAAATGTTTCCCTTTTCCTAACAATTCCCTTATCATTTGTGTCCCCTTGGTCACAGCATTTTGAGAAAAAGAAAAGTCTACAGTCAATTTTGCACACAGTTGTATATCAACCTATATATATTCCAGCTACCTTGTTTCTAAAAGAACATGTCAGAGACTGAGTCAATATATGAGTAGGATTATGATAGTGACTCTACACCAGAGGTAAATGTACCTAATGTGCCACGGATGTATCACAAAGGTGGCAAGAGTGGACAACATGTTAGGGAGGAGCCTACTTCTTTGGCTCAATTGCAAGCTTGCCCACTTGCAATGGATTGTTTTCGGCGACAATCATGTTACCAATATTGTGAGATGATCTCACAAACTCAGCATCATCGGGAACTAGTCCATCTATTTTTCCTTCATCTACAGGATGGTCATGTAAACCTTGCTGGAGTGGATTTTACCTTGTCACCCGACACTATTGCTCTGGCCACCGAGATACCAAATGTGGGGGAGGAATGGAGCAAACGCCAGATGCTAGACAGATATTACTATGAGCCATATATCAAGCCCGGATATATCAGACACTTGAGCGCAGCCTTTCCTTTCAAATTCCTGAAAGATGAATTTGCACCGTTGATGAAACTCATCATTCGATATTTCAGCTGTGAGGGCAGATTCTCTCGTCTCTATGCGTACCATGTCTGTTTGTTGATGCATTTCACACGGGTACGTATGATGAACATTCCATTTTTCATGTGTCGAAACATAGAGAGGATGGTGCCTTTAGTACAGAGGAAGAGCCCAGCACATCAGCATAGGAGCATATATCACTATGCATTGATCAAAATCATAGTGATGCATCAGTTGGCACAACAGGGTATTGCTTGGGAGGATTTCATCTCCCGTGATTACTTTTCCATGCTACAGCCTCCTCCAGAGATAGTTCATGATGAGGGAGGGCCTTCATAGTAGTTTGACATTCCTGAGATCGAGCATGTCGATGCTCCAGTATATGTGACATATCAGAAAGGCCACAGGGCCTTATTTGCATCTACACGACGAGTACTATCTCTACCCAGGGTGGAAGGGGTCTCGTTGACATCATCAGCAGAGTGAGTAATATCTCCACATCATGTGGAAGGGGTCTCACCTCCGTCTTCAGTACAAGTATAGATTCAGGATAGGGGAAAGAGACCCATGGTTGATGAGGGTCCTTTAGGAGGTCAGGATATGGGTATCGTTGATGTTGATGCTAGCTCGCCTAACTCGGAGCTCAAGGAGATCATCCGAGAGAAAAGGGCCGAGAATGAGTCACTACAAAAGAAATTGCAGATGGCTAAATTAGTGATCAACTACTTGGAGCAGCGCAACAAACAGTTGGAAGATGAGCATGAACTTTATGAGCTGCGGAAGATCCGGGAATTGGCCTGTAGGAGATCCGGTGATTTGACACCTATTGATCGAGAATCAATGCTCATCCTGGTAAATACTCATTTGGAGAAGTTGTTGGCAAAGGAAAATAGGGACAAAGACATGCTTCTTCACATGAAAACTCACGATTGGGCTCGCATGCATGATTGCAAAGCGAAAATGAAGATCCTCAAGAGGCGTTTGAGCAAACCGCAAAAACAACGCAAAAGGCCCGATCCGCTTCGAGTTTTGGCCGAGGCTTCATTAGTTGAGCATGATACATGATGGAGGGTCTTCACTCCAAATTTGGGAAAATTTGGAGAAAATTTTGTCGTTTCAAAATTTTTGGCTTGCGAAATAGGTTTTTTGGCTCTACGTGTCGCGCGCAGCGCGCGACCTATAAGATGTGGAGGTCCAAATCATAGATGGCTTATAGTTCTGGATTTTTTATGATGAAATACACATGCTCAGCCATTGCCAAGACATTTCATCAAGTTCTGGGTGACCAAAAGGCTCAAAAACATCATGAAAATCACCTTTCTGCCACTTTTTGCACCAACAGGAAGTACTTCTGGGAGAATGCAGTTTTGGAGGGTCAAATCGACACCAAATTGGACAATTCCACTTGGGGTAGAAAGTAGACATCTAGGGCTTTCCAACAAGAGAACCTGAGCTCAATTTGGATGCTGGGAAGTGCCCCAAACGTAGGTGGAAAGGTGCGCGGCGCACAAGGCTCAGGCGCGCGGCACACAAGGTTTTTTGGCACAGTTTTCCTCCTCAGCGCAGCAAATGAAGCCAGTTTGACCAGTTTTGACTTGTGATGGGATTTTTCACCCTTATTGATGTAATTAATGGAATTTTATATTGATTTGACACTTATTTACCTATTCTAGATGATTCATTCATAAAATAGCAAAAATGTAATGAATGAATTGGTTTCCTAGCTTATAGAGGCAAGTTGTTTTGACTGCCTAGATTGTAGTGCTTAGTTTAGAATTGGTTGAAACAGCTCCTAGGATGATGAGCTCGACCCCTAGAGGTAAGGGAATGTGTTGGCTTTCCTATATTATGTATTTTCTTAGTCATTTTCAGGGTTGGACTCTTGGGAATAGCTAGACACTCTATTGTACATATCTTATCTGCATTTTTTGGCAAAGGAAAGACCAGGGTTTTGCAGCACTATTTGGGATTCATGTGGCTCTATGTGTTGATGGTGTGTTTCTATCAGTACTTGTAAGTTGTGTATGTGTACCACTTTCTTTACTTAATCTTATGTAATTAAACAAATGAAGTGTTAAGGTAGAATCCATGAACTTGCTATGCTCTGCCTTTAAATTTGTTTAATTTCTATGTTTTCTTCAGTTTAAGGAGAATCCTTGAGACTTCCTTGCTCTCCTTAGCTCCTCACCAGTCTGATCTACCCATCTCACTTACTTTAAGGCATCAAAACAATTGCCTATCTTTCCCCAAGTAGACCTCTGCAAAAGATGTGCCTCATCCTCACACCCAAAATTGCCTTTCCCTTGAATTCAACAAAACCTCAAAAACTCAATTTCACAATCTTTGTACTTCATACCTAGACTAAAATTAGTCATCAATTCAGTCATCTCGACCTCGTTGATTATCTTTTGCCGAGATTGACCCGGAGAGAGCCCTCTCCTGTCCTCGTAGGGCTAGCTACGAGGCTGAGTGTGGTTTGATGTGTCCTTGAGTCTCGCCTTATTTCAGCCTAAGGTAGATTTGAGCGCTAACAAGTTGTTGCAAGAAGATGATGAGTACATGATGTAATCTATATCAATACAATGATGAACCCCCTTATCTAGAGTGGCATGTCTCTCTACAAGGCGTTCTCTGACAAAGAACTCTCACTCACAAGATATTCTCCTTCAACATGACAAGAAACATTCTAACATAAAGTGGCATACAATTATCCTCTCACAATGTGACATATATGGATCTTACAATCAAATCAGCATCTCAGTAAAAATCAAATGAACACATGACAATAATTCACCTTACTCCAAGTCTAGGGAAGGCCTAGAAATCGGCTCCTCAGTTGAATAAATCGCATGCAACATCATGTTCCTTGCAAAAGCCCATGAAATATGAGTATAAATAGGACTCCTTTCTATGATAGTCAAATCTCGGATCCCCGGGAATCATTTAGATTCCTCACAAGATTGTCTTTTGTACATGGGTGAAAAATATGCTGATCAAATGAAGAAATGCACTACACCATCAGACTCTTGGAAAAAACCAATTCAAATGAGTATAAACTTGACATAATTCTGACACCTTCAAAATTTTACCTCAATGGAATGTCCAAGATTCCTCAAATATTCCTCATAGAGAATATTCTTTGGAAGATTCCCTAATATATGTTCTAACAATATTCCTAAAATATTCTTGAGATTTGTGTCTTCATTGGCCTTCCTGCAGCCTCATCTCTCATGTATTCTCCATGGTTCCCTTTCAACCATCTTAATGCAATTTTATAACAAAGCGTGAGGGTGAATAAGACATAGTGTGTGGTTGACACAATGCTTGGCATAATCATATTAAGTAACTTGTTGTTGAGGAGGTTTTTGGTTAAAAACCCATCGACTCCCAATTTTTCTTTAATATGGTTTTAAAGCTCAATTTTGGTTTTAACATAGTTTTCAAACCATATAATATATGGTAAATGTATTTCCATCCTATAACAACTCCCCAAACCATGAGAATAAGAAAAAAAGTGGAGGTAGCACCATGCCAAGGCCTCTTGGGCCTTGTGGCAGGCTATCATTGGTCCACATCATATGCCACTTTGGTCACCTACTTACCATGTGTTGACTTGTGGTGTTGCCACATCACTTGCTTGTGGGTCCACCTGATTTGCTAATTGAGATGCCACATTACCTATGGGGGTCCCAATAGGCCTGCTAACTTTGTTGCCATGTGTCATTTCTATATCCTAACAGATGGCGAAAGGTTGACTTTGACTTTGGCTTTTCCCTAGTTTGACGAAAACTTTGACTCAAAATAACTTTCACATACAAAATCAGATTAAGGTGTTGTGTGTACCATTAGAATCATGACAAGGTCTATGTTAAAGTCTTGGTTTTGATGAAATCCAAAGAGTTTTTATTTTTATTTTTGAGCCATTATGGAGGCAATTGTATCATTCCTCCCCATTAACGAGATTTTTGTCCTCCAAAAGCATGAACACTATATACAATCTTCTTTGCTCCCTTGTCTGGACAACAAGTTCCCTAATAGGCCACACTTCATTCTCCTTCACATTTCTACTTTTGATCCATAAGTGCTGAACTGATGCCTGCATCCTATTTAAATATGTAGTACAATCTTGCAAAATACATGTTCTTTTACAAGACCAAACATAACCCAAGAAAACTCCATACTTGCTAAGAGTTTATAACACATTCATTGGTCAAGTCTACATTAGAATAATAGAAAAACCAATAACCTAGCTATCAATAAAGGAAAAAAATATCACTATGTTGCATTTATAAGTGATGGCAAGCACTTCATCACTTTTACAAAATTTCACAACACATGTTTTAAAAAATGTGGCCATGACATACTACTATCTTTAATACGACCATTTCTCACTCAACAAATTGAATGGGTCATCTACCTATACCTGATTCACTTGTTTAAAAACTTCATTAGCTGGTTCATTCATACGTGCTTTATCCTTCTCGTGATGTTGCTTTGGATGGAGCCTCCAACATGGGGATCTCTAATGTACACCTTTGTTGCAATGGTTGCAAAAGTTCATCTTTTGCCATACTTTCCTGGCCTTATTCCTTGTATAATGAAGATAATGGTTTTCTTATCTTCTCCCTTTCCTTGTAGCCATTTGTTTCCAACACTTGGAAGCAACATGGTTATAGAAGCCACCAAAACTACATGGCTTTAGATGCCATAAATTCTTCTCATCATTAGCAATCTTCCTGTAATCAGAAGGACCATTAGCATACTAAGACTTTTTATACCTAACTTGGTTGTCTCTGGTGATATTTTGGTGATGAGAGCTTCCCTTAGCTTTTCTTCTATAATGTGAACTATCATGGGAATATTGTGATGTGTTCCCATCATCCTCTTTCCTCTATGATTTCAACAATGGATTGGATTTTTCATTTTTAGAACCCCTTTCTTCTGTTGCTTTCAAACATTCTCCTTTAGTGTATCCCAATCCTAAAATTGAGGCCTTTGTATAACCTCCACTGGCTAAGTAATTCCTTGGACATTAACACCAAGTCCTCCTTTATACCCCATCTTGGTAAGGACTCTCATGTTGGTTTCTGAAATGGGAACTTCCATGCTTTAAATTGAAATATCAACATGTGGAAATGAAACTGAAGAACTATCAACATTGTTTACCTTAGCTATGTATTCTGAAGCAGGTGATGATGGCTTCCCTAAGCCTTCATTGCACTTCAACTTTTCCAAGGATTTTTTCGTGCCTTGTAATTGAAGCTACAATCTCTGCTTCTTCTTCTTATAGAAGTCTCCTCAATTCAGCATTCTCTACTTGAAGGCTCTAATCGATCTCCTCATTTGAATGATGAGAAGAAGATGAAGAAGAATAATATTCACCTGAAGGTGGAGGTGGAGCACCATCCTCTACTCTCTCTTTCTCCTCTTCCTCTTTTGTTTTTTTTCTTCTCATAATCTGCATACATTATATATACCATGTTTTCCATCCTATAGAATACCTCGTAGAGATATTTTTTATCCTCCACTTTCCTTCTTGTCGCGTGCTAATTCACAATCCCTACCAAAAAGGTTAGACCACTCAGATAACAGTTCATCCGGGAAATTTTCGTGACTGATTTCAAACAAAAATAATCCCCCATCATACATGACCTTTTACCGAAAATTACATTTTCTTTTGAAATAATGATGAAATCATATTCTAACAACTTCAACAAACCATCAACATGAAACAAGTAACAAATAATCATGAATCACACATAAAAACATGGTGTGATAACAAAGCTCGTCCAATATGGACTAGATCTCTGGCCCATGGGTAAGAGTGCAGAGGTCACTTCATTAGTTTTTGCAACAAGATGATGACTACATGACGTAATCTCTATCAATACAAGGATGAATCCCCTTATCTATACTGACATGTCTCTCCATAAGATGTTCCGCTACAAAGAAATCTCACTGACAAGATGTTCTCCTTCGACATGACATGCAACAATCTCACATAAAGTTGCATAGAATGACTCTCTCACAATGTGAAATACATGGATTTTATAACAAAATCATCATCTTAACAAAAATCAGTGAAAACATGACAATAATGCACCTTACTCCAAGTCAGGGGACGACTTGAAAATTGACTACTTGGTTGAAGAAACAACATGCACCATCACGTTCCTTGTGAGAAACTGTGAAATATAAGTACAAACATGACCCCTTTCTGTGATGGTCAAATCTAGGCTCCCCGGGAATAATTTAGATTCCTCACAAGATCTCTTTTGGGAACATGTGAAAAATATGATGATTAGATGAATAAATGGACTACACCATCAAAATCCTCGTGAAAAACTGGTTCAAATGCATTTAAACTTGACATAGTTATGATACCTTCAAAATTTCCCCCCCCCCCCCAATGGAATCTCCAAGTTCCTAAAAGATTCCTCATAGAGAATGTTATTTGGAATATTTCCTAATATATTCTCTAAAAATATTACTAGAATCTTATTGAGATTCATGGCTTAATTGGCCTTCCTGCACCCTCATCTCTCATTTATTCTCTATGGTTCCCTTTGAACCATTTTAATGACATTTTATAACAAAGTGTGGGGTTGAATAAGACAAAGTGTGAGGGTGGAACAATAGTTGGAACAATCATATTAAGTTACTTTTTACTGGTGAGGTTTTGGGTCCAAAACCCATGGACTCACAATTTTTCTTTAATGTGGTTTTATAGCCCAAGTTTGGTTTTAATATAGCTTTCAAACCATATAATATATGGTAAATGTATGTCCATATTATAATGAATCCCCAAACCATGAGAATAAGACAAAAATGGAGATTGCACCATGTGAAGGCCACTTCGACCTAATTTTAGGTTCCATGTAGGACAATTTGATTGGGCCCAATGGTAGGCTCTCATTGGTCCACATCATGTGCCACTTTTGTCACCTACATGCCATGTGTGAACTTGTGGTGCTGCTACATCACCTACCTGTGGGTCCACTTGGTTTGCTGATTGGGATACCACATTACCTCTATGGGTCCCGCTAGGCCTGCTAAATTTGTTTCCACATGTCATCTGTACATCTTGGAACATGGCCGAGGGTTGACTTTAACTTTGACTTTACCATAGTTTGACTAAGATTTTGACTGAGCGTAACTTTCGCATACAAACTCGGATGGAGCTGTCATTTGTATTGTTGGAAATAGGATGATGAGCTCTAAATTCCATTATTGGTTTCAATGAACTCAAAATACTTTGACTTTTCAGCCTTTCTAGAGCCACCTAGATCACTTACTCAAGTATCAAGCATTCATCATGGAGAATTCTCTTGGAAAAAATATGAAGGAAACTTGACAATTGGACCTTCAACTCTTTGAACATAGCCAATCATATTATTCTCCTAAAGTATGTCCTCGCATAAATTCCCACCTATCTCTTCTATGTTCTAGCTGCCCCTAAGTGGGCTTTAAAAAATATAGGAGATATCCAAAGAAATTTCTTATGGCAATGCCTCACCTCAAGGAAAAATGGCATCTCGTCAAATGGGAAACCTTGTGTCTCCCAAAAGAAATTGCAGGACTAGTAATGCATGATCTAGAAAGGGATAATAAGGTTTTGGGAGAAAAAAATTGGTGGAGATGGGTGAAACTTTGGCATAAATACGCCAAGGAAACCAATAGATATAACCTAATATGCCTTTTCTCATAGGCTCAAGGCTCCCTCATTTGGAACCCAACAAGCCTCAATAAATCATTGGTTCAAATGCACAAATTCTGGGTAGTTAGGGATGAGAAATCAACAAGACTATGGGATGACTCCTAGCAGTAACTGCCTAGCCTGAGAAACTCCTTTCAATTTCCTCAAAGTCAAGGCCTTGCTCAGATATTAGGAAAATTCATGTATATAAATATTGGCTAGAGTATGAAAACTTAGGTGTTCATAAATCGAAGACATTGATGCTCTGTGGGGAAGAAGACTCTGAGATAAACAGGTTATCCTTGGAGCAAGAAATGAACAAACGAATTATAAGGAAGAAAATGGCCCTAGCATCTTGCATTTGGGCTATGAAAGTGTTGGAACATTCACAATAAAATGTATCATCTATAAGCTCAAGCCCCACTAGTAGCCTTATATCCATTCTAGAAGGAGCTTTGGACTCATAATACATGGCCAAAAGTATCCACGTTTACCTAGCTTCTTGCTAAACATTGCATCCTCACATGGATGAACTTGCACAAAAGGGGCTTCTATGGACCCTTTTAGTGTTGCATATGTAAAAATCAATAGGAATCGATAGATCACTTGTTAAATTCTTGTGATGTAGCAAATACTCTCTGGAACAAGTTGGCACAAGGCTTCTAATGTACGTATAGGGTAGAAGGAAGCATTTTTCAAATAAACAAGACCAGGTAAAAAGTTCCCTTACAGAGTCTAATATTTAATTGACTTTGAAATGTGGCTCCAAGATTCCTATCCTAGAAAATTTAGAAGGAATAGAATCAAAGAATATTCAATGACAAATACAAAACCGAAGATGACATCTAGTTTCTCATTCACAAACATCTAGAAGAGACCTTCTGCCCCTCCATTTGGGAGGATAATTACTTTCAAGGGTGCTATAATGAAAAGGTTATCCTAGCTTGGTGGAAACTTAATGCCTCCCACCCCAAAGGGAGCAAACTCATCCTCAGGCCAAATCACCAAGTCTGAACACCTAGACTCCTCTGATGGAGAAGCACTATAAGCAAAATTTTAATGGATACTCCAAGGGAAATCTAGGGGTTGTAGGAATTAGTGGAGTCATAAAAAATCATAGAGGGGAAATGATCGGAATCTAAATGGGATATATCACACAAGAACTCAATAATGTAGCTAAACTTAAAGCCTTAATTCAAGGTCTCCTCATTGTCTGAAAGAGTGCACTCCACTCAATCATATCGAGGGAAATTCTCAGCTCGTAACCTAAGATGCTTGAAAACATCATAATGGATCACCAAACTCAAAATTATCCATAAGAAAGAGACTAGATCAAATCATGCAACACTTAGCTCCAATTCTCAAGCAACAAGAAGCAATAATATTCTCCCATGTTTCGCACAGGGAAAATTCCCTAACATATTTCTTAGCAAACAAAGCGGGTGGAAGAGCAAGTTTAATGTGAGGACATTCGCTTGGCAACTCCAAAATTTGAGGCTTAGGTTTCCCACCTTAAAGACATAGAAATGAAAGATCACAACTCCTCAGATCTAAGTGATAACACTACAACTGAATTGGGGCAACTATCACATTTTAGCGCTGCATGAGGTTTTAGTGGGAATGGATGGGTGTCAACCATTCTCCAAACTCACAATAGGCAACATTCATTGCAACCAAACAGCAAAGGTTCAACTAAGGACAAGGAATTTACACATCGTGTGAGACCAAATTTTTGTCATTATTGTGTATCCCAAAATTTACTCCCTCATCTTCTCTGCTCTACGAGTGGATGGTCATTAGGGTTCTAGAGGGGTAGTGAGACTAAGGTGGTTTCAAGTCAAAGGAAAGGATTACACATGTTTCTTTATCCTGGTGAGGATTAGGGTTTGAGTCAGAAGAGGTGACAAAGGTCGTGTGAGCCAATCTCTCCCTCCCTAGTATGGTCAAGGCGAAGAACAATTTGATGAGGACATGCCAAGGCATATCCACTTGCGTGTTGCTACTATGGAGGCACAAGAGAGAATGAACACTAACAATGGCTACTAGGTTATCCAAAATTTGATTGATAGACAACTCTGGGAGAAATAAGAAGCTAGGGAAAGAGTCAGAGGTGTAATAACTAAAATCAACACCCACTTGGTTCACATGTGCACAAGCTTAAGGAATTTATCCAGAGCGATGGGAATTCCCTTTCCCCCTGCCCCACTCCTCCAGTGTCCTCCAATTTGAATGACGAAATAGAAGAAACAAACTCTTCTCATCAAAGTCAAAGATTGTCTAGTCTAGCTCATCCAAAACCTCATGCTAAGAAGCAAGAGGTGTTTAGCTTCCATAGCTCTCTTGAACTAGTGGGATCAGCTCCAAACATGGCCAACCAAACTGGCATTGAAAGCCAAGCCAAGAGATAACCCTCATGACGGGAGGTAGACTCCTACACTGGGAAATCATTCATCGAATCAAATTATCCCCCTTGGCTTTCAGGAGGCCACGACAACCCCTTTCTCTACATGGAGAAACAATAATAGGCCAGGAGGGAAAAAGGCTTAGCAAGGCAAGGTTCAAAG
This sequence comes from Pinus taeda, assembly GCA_000404065.3. Taxonomy (NCBI): domain Eukaryota; kingdom Viridiplantae; phylum Streptophyta; class Pinopsida; order Pinales; family Pinaceae; genus Pinus; species Pinus taeda. The sequence goes on along the minus strand of APFE030829242.1, from coordinate 110,018 downwards.
AGAGCAAGCACATCTCACCTAGACCGAGACCGACCAGGATGAGGAACAACCTAAACATGCATGCTAAATTACCAAGATATTCATTCTCAATGTCTTAATTTTACATGTTACTTTGTTGCTCTTGTCTACTTAGTTGCAGCTACGTGTACTCTATTTTGGTGTCACACCATTATAATTATGGCTTAGAACTCTTTGGGAGACCATCTAGTTTCCCTCTCATGGGTAGATGGTCTCTCCAATTCTCTCACCAGCACACACATGCTTTCTGTTTGCAAATAACTCCTAGATATAAACTACTCCAAACCTTCATGATTGTATTTTATGTAATTTTTAAAAATATATAAAATTTAGCCGGCTAAAAAAATTAACAAAAAATTAACAGAAAAAACAATTTATTTTATTAAGATCCAATATGAAAATTTATAATTTATGATTATAGTTTTTTTTAAATACAAATTAGTATTAATATAATTCTATTTAAATATAATTTTAATAAAACTATTTAAAATTTCATTAAAATAATTAAAATATATTTTATATTAAAAATTTAAATTAATTAAAAATAAATGTATATTTTATTATAAAGGGACAAATTTGAATAAAGAAAATTCTCAAAATTGTCTAGGAGAAATCTTCAATATTCCATTTTCAAGGTTAATTTCTAACTAATATGGTGGAGGGATTTCAAATTTGAAAAAATGCCATCATAACTTCTATAAAAAAAAAATTGCATTCAAATGGCTAGTTAACTAGTTAAAGATGGAATGTAGGAGTGGCTTTGTTTCCCTCCATCGCTTCCTTGTATGATAAGGTCTCCGTGAGATGGTTCTAATACTCCTTACCTTATACTATTGCAAAATACATTACCGGTCGACAACAATAGTTAGCCAACATGAGTTAATACATTACCGGTTGACAACCATAGTTAGCCTACATGAGTTTATAAGTATGTAAATTTGTCTTAATTTTTTGATATGACTTTTAGGAGAAACAATTAAAGTTGATTTTCCATGATTTTTGCCCAAATTTTTGGAACACATTGTAAAGATAGATGAGGTGAAATATGATGAAGGAAGATGGGTTTCTTTTCCTTTCCATGAAAGACGAAATGGAAGAAGGAATTTATGCCCTTCTTTATTTTTCCTTGATTCACAATGTATTAAATAGCATATTATTTTATTTATTATAAAATATTAAATTTTATACTGAATATGGAATAACTATAAAGAAATAAAACTATATACATTATTATAAACATTTCAATCATTAAAAAAATTATAGGAACAAAACTCTAAATTTCAAGGATATTAGATCTAACATACTTAAGTTATTTCATTTATAGATCAAAGTCATGGTTTTATCAGCTCAATCTTATGTGATATATTAGAAATTTCATGTTTGGAATATTATCCTCCTTAACCACCTCTTCCTAGGTGACTTTATACATTCAATTATGTTCATAAGAAATATGTAAGTCTCAAACATAAACTATTATCCCAATTCGCCCATCATAATTCTCTTTCATTCAACCCATAGAGAACACATGATTGTATTTGAGTCTCATTACCCAACATATTTTTGTTTGTAATTTTTTATCATTTTAATGATGGAACTCTCTCCTCTTTCTCACTAATTTATATATATATATATATATCTCAAGGATTGGTTTTGGAATACATGTGATAGAGTATTTATTTGGAAAAAGTGACAGGAACATAACTTTATATTTCAAGGATATTGGATCAACAAATTTATGTTATTTCCTTCCTAGATCAAATCTATTGTTTGATCAAACCCATTTTAAAGAAATATCTTAAATTTGGAAAAATATCATGTTTTGAATATTATATTTCTTGGATACCTTTTCATAAGTCCTTTTTTCCATTCAATTATGTTTATAGGAGATATGCATGTTTGAAACTAGAACTACTATCCCAATCCCCAAACATAAATATTCTTCATGTCACCTTATTTTGTCCAAAGGAAAGTCTCCATGTTACTTTTTTTTATGGCTCCTTATTTTATCCAAACCATAGAGGAGAGTCTCCATGTTATTTTTTTTATGGCTCTTTATTTTATCCAAACCATAGAGGACACTCTCCATGTTAGTCTTTTTTTTCCAAGCCACAGAGGGAAAAAATAATTGTCTTTAGGTCCCATGCCTAATATATTTTGGGTTTAGAATTATCTATTATTTTGTTGATGGAATTTCCTCCCCTCACACCAAATCAAAGAAATTGAATACATAATTTCCTAATTGTGTGAAGAATTGATTTTGCAATATATGTGACAAAGTATTCATACATTAAGATGGATTCCTTTTCAATGAAATACACATCTTAGGAAAATATTTCAGTAGTTCCCCTCATATCGAACTTAGGGTAAATAATCTTTAAATTTTATTAACAATAGTCTCAAGGTTGTTACAATAATATATTCATTAAGACCTCAATATTTTTCTTGTGAAAATTGAAACTGGGTGTGGAGTATACAAGTCCTTAGAAAAAACAAGTTGAGCTAGACCCAATATTGAGATGGCTTTTATAACACTTTTTAGTAAATTCAACCTACCACTAATTGAGACTCACTTGCGATACCAAGAATATAACCTTATATATATGTTGTGGTAAAACCAACCTTAATGGTTGACGTCTTAATTCAAATAGCTTCAACAAAAAATCAATATGGTTATAAGGAAATAAATTTGATAATGAGGATAGTGTAAGCTAATCCTTCCTTCTAATGAGAAGATAGTTTTAATGGAATATGGAAAAACAACAATTTATTGACTTGGTGGAATTCTTAGAGGTACATATACAACTTACTAAAATATAGTGTAAAAAGCTTAAAGTAGGAAATCAAATTAACTTTTAGAATATATAATTTTTGTTATATTCAAAATTTGTATAAGTTAGAAAAAATCATATTATTATAAAAGTAGTATGCTACTACTTTTACAATAAAATTCTACTTGAGATTGGAGTATTCCCTAAAATTGGTTTTGTTTGACTAAGAGATTTTCTTCCTCAAACGTAGGGAATCAGGTTAATGGCCCAAGACCTAGAGGCATTTGGCAAGAGTGAGAGCTTGCCCCATTACAGACCACCAACGGGTAATTCCAGGTGGCATGTCTTTCCCTGAATAACAATGATGAGTCAACCTCCATTCATGGATAGTAGCCAATGATGGTTGCCCCCACTAGTGGCTTGTCAACTAAGCTATGATAGGTTTTCCCACAGTTAAAAAAAAAGTAGTATGCTACTTTTTCTTTAAAATATAGTGCACATGTCAATGTCAATGCCACAAAATTGGTTTAGCATCCAAATTTATCCAAACAAATTTGTATAATTATAAATAATAGTGACCTCTCTCTCTCTCTCTCTCTCTCTCTCTCTCTCTCTATATATATATATATATATATATATATATATATATATATATATATATATATTCTTTCTATTGGCTTGACTCATAGGGATTTGAATGTTGAATCTTGTGTTTTTACATAACAAAAAATGATCTCCAATTGAGTTGCCCCTCATGAAATTCTCTCTCTCTCTCTCTCTCTCTCTCTCTCTCTCTCTCTCTCTCTCTATATATATATATATATATATATATATATAATTTGAAGAATAAGATTGAATAATTATAAGAAAAGTTAAATAATAATGTTGTGCTACAAAGTTTGGAAGGAAAATTATGTATCAAACCCATCGAAAAGTAATTGAATAAGTTCATAGAGTTAGGCCATGAGTGCAATAAAAGATCTTTGAACTTTATAATTTTTAGTTTAAAAGAGAAGAATGATGATGGCATGTTAATAATAGTCAAGGAATAACTACGAAATAAATTATAAATTCAAACAATTTGTCTCATCATTTAAGAAGCTAGGGAATTGAGTGTAATTAAAGAGATTTCAACCTCATTCGTTTGTTTTTGTTTAAAAGAGAAGAAATATGGGGACATGTTAGTAATAGTCAAGGAATAACTACAAAATAAATTTCATATTGAAACAACAAGTATATCATATCATTAAAGAGGCAATGAAATATAATTGAGCATAAAGATAGGTGAATTTGTATTAAGGTAAGTTCCAATAACTAGAAATGTAAAATTAATAAGTAAAAGTTCAAGCTTAAAAGGGTCAAGGATATTTATAGATGAGGGCCTCATTCATTCCACATGGCCAAGTTGAATTAAAGGGATAAAATAAAGGTAACATATTATAAGGAGGTGATCAACCCTAATTTACAAGATTATAACTAACTCTCTATTTTGTTTAGCTTAAAGATGAAAATAAACATTGTTAAAATAATAACAAACTCTCATGAGAGCCATAATGATATAGAGTGATGGAAGATTTCTAAAATTTTGTGGGTTGAGTCAAAGGATCTTAGCTCAAATGATTTGGTGAACAAATCATTCCACTGAGTGGGTTCAAGTCTTCAAGACTTTGGATACATGTTGTGAATATCTTGTTTGTGGCATTTATGAAATAGTTTTATTAGTGCAAATTACCAATTCTAAAGAATTTTTAGTTCTGGTTAAAAGAGATTATTTTGGGTTGAAAGAATTTGTAAAATTTATAAAATTAAAAGATTAAAGATGAAACACACTTTTCTTTAAATTATCCTATAGTACACTCACAATAAATTAAAATTTCAAAATATTTGAGTCAATGAAACCCTGAAATTATGAAATCTAACTTTCAGGATATATAAATTTATGGTTTGAACATAATCAATCACTTTCTTTTAATATGTAAGAATTGTCTATACTTATGCATCAGTTATTTTTTTTCCCATGTGGATGGGGGAATATAATATTTATGGCAGAAACAAAAGAATCATGTGTTTTAAAATTATAACACATAACTTCCGATGGGGGTGATGAATCAGACTAGCGAAGTTATGCATGGGTATTCATGACTACCATGTGGCCGTTGGTGTGAGGATTGACCTTCCCTTCCTCGCACGACATCTTGTGTATGGGAGGCATTATTGTTGTTTGTGCGAAACCTCCATCAACATCGAAGCAAGTGGGAGGAGGTGAACGTTAGGTTTATGGAGGTTGGTGTGGTCTTCTACTATGAAGTCTAGGCATGGTATCATTTTGGAGAGAGAAGCTCAATTTCTGGGCACAATAATAGACAATATAGATATAACCTTGTCTAGAAAAGGTGGCGAATTTGTTGTCAACGTCCCCTGCCTAGCTTCTAGGTCAGTAACTTGGGTAATTTCCTTGTTGGTGTGTGGTCTTTAGTTTTTCCGAGTGGGAAAGGATTTGGGCCTCTGGTTCTGAAACTCATTTGAAGATCCTACTATGGGTGGGTGGGTTCTCCTGTGTGTTAGGGTAGAATTTAGCTCGTCGTCCTTAGTAGTTCTTTCTTGGGGTTTTGCAAGGTTAAGTTGCTTCTATGGCATGAGTGTGTTGGAGTTCGGGTGGTCTGGTCAGTGGTCATCTTACAAAGGGTCAGGGACAACGAATTGCAAGTCTATCTCCCTATTTTCAGTTTGAAATTGTGGTTCCCTACTCTTCTCCTAAGTTGGTTGTATGTGGTCCTCCCAACATGAGTGGGGAAATTCTTTATGGCTGAGTTCTAGTTGGTGTAGTATTTTGCTGGTTAGCTTCGTCCCTTATTAGTGGTTTCGATTATGTCATAATGCACCTAGTACCTCACATTTCCCATTCTTCTTCTCAATCGATGTATAATTCAGATGGTCGGAGGGGCGAGGAGTCTCCCTTTCAATTGGAAACAACGACCACTCACTCCGGCTGAGGCAGTAGAAATTTTGGTCATTCAGTTTGGGTGGTCTTTGGGGCTCGAAATGTTCTTGGTCATGGTGGCTTGATAGTAGGTCATGGGGATCACACCTCGCGGGCTCAGTAGAAGGGTGTAGCAATACATCATGAAGGCATGAGTAGATGGGGGAAGATGAGTCGTTTAGGGCACGGACAAAGAAAAAAATGTCAATGTTATTTGGAAAATTGTCGGGATTTGATTCAGTCAGTACTAGAATGCCTGAAAACCTCGGAGCCGGTGCGACAAGAAGAGCATGCAAAGCTTATTGCCAGATTGAACAAAATGCATTACTTCTAGTTCCATATCCGAGAGCGCATTATGGTGGTCTCGCGAGGCCATAATCCACTATCTGAGAAGGTGGAGAATTTGGAGTCATGGATGACCCACTTTGAAGAGAATGTCTAGTGTTCCTTTTGTCCTCCTCCTCCTCCTCCTCAAAGGATAAATCTAGACAACCCACTTATGTTACTTCACATGACTAGCATGGTTACAAGTGTTTTGCTTGTTTTATGTGTCTACTATTGTTTTTGGCCTCCTAAGTTATGGACTGTCCGTAGTTGTATTTCCATTTCTTTTCCATATGCTAATTGCGGTAATCAACAAACCCAGTCGAGGTGAGACTACCTACATTTTGCTACTAATGTACCTCCTTTTTGATGAATGAATAGAATCTTGATTTACCATATATATATGAGTTTCATGCATGTTAAATATGTGTACTATTGTCAAAATTAGAGATAATAATAAGGAGTTAAACAAATGAATATGTTTTTATTTATATCATCCAAACCACTAGCTTTGTCATTTCAAATGTAAAACCAAAATGGCTAACTCATTCAACACATAAAATAAAAGAGACAATTATAAAACCACAAATAAGTTTTAATTAGAAAATTATGTTAGAAAAGTTAGTGCACATTATTACAGTGTGCATGTATTATTAGCTCCAATATTTCATGTTTACATAAAATAATAACAATGTAAAACTCCCTTATATCCTAATTTCATCTTTCAAAAGAAAATCTTTAATGTGAAATGTTGTTTTAAGATCATGGTATCTATTTTCCTTTCTTAGCCATAATCAAAAACCCTAAATTCACTCATCTCATTTATGTAAAAATAACATACCTCGTGGTTGAAAATCTTATTCAAAATGCATATGGCTTCGAAGCTTAATTTTCCTTTAAAACCATTTTTTCCTTTCTAACAACCTTATTCAAAGTGGTTAAGCCCTAAAAGCTTTATTTCCCTATAAAAGAAATTCTTATTTTCCTTTTTAATTAAAAACTCATTACATAATTAAAGATTAAAAAATAATAATAATAATAATAATAATAATAATATAAAAACTCAAAATTGCCTAAAACTTTGAGCAATTTTCTTTGACGTACAAAAAAAAAAATTTCATATTTAATAACAAAATATTTAACATTATCTATTCATATAGTTTTACATTATAATTTTTTGAAATTGTGTTAAGTTTGATATATTTTGGATACTTATTTAAATATTTTAATTTTCTTAAAAGCGGTTCTTAATTTCATGTGTTTTGAATAGTATAATTCTCTATAAATAACTTCCTATGAAATTTAAATTTATAATTTAATATTAAATCTCACACAAATTAATTAATTTACACTTCCTTAATAAGAAATTATTATATTATTTAAACATACAAATTAAGTTTTCAATTTTAAATACGTTTGAAACTGTCCTATTATTTACACACATTAATTTTTTTAATTTTAAATGCATTTTATAAATAATAACATCATTTCATAACAACATTTTCAACAATTCCGTATTATTGATTGAAAGCCAGGCAAATAAAACATTTTAGACCATACAATGGTAGAAGTTTTAAAATGAGAAAGATAATATCACACTCTCCAGCCATTTGGGCAGCCTGATTGAGGAACCATTTGGGTAGCCCAATTGAGGATTAAATGCCTCAAAAGGGAAATGATGCTTACAAGCACAATACAGTAAAAAAGAGTAACTAAACTAGGCTTAAAAGTTTGAGAAAATATCACATTGCCACAGACAATTACCAATACTGTTCACTGAGAAGATTGCCACATAAATAATTCACCAAAAGGGAAATGATGCTTACAAGCACAATACAGTAAAAAAGAGTAACTAAACTGGGCTTAAAAGTTTGATAAAATATCACATTGCCACAGACAATTACCAATACTGTTCACTGAGAAGATTGCCACAGAAATAATTCACTAGCTCTGCTATAATCTTTGTCGAATTCATCTGAATGGAAAATTTGGTTATGAGGCATATCATAAGGTACAGGTTCATGAAGCAAACCCTCAGCCATTGTTTGTAAGAAATGCTGTCCAGTCACGCTTGGGAAAATCCTCGCTCTGATTATTATATGTCTCAATAACCTCTGCCTTTTCCTGCAGATCCACAGACTTGAGAGAAGTTTGAGAAGTAATAGGCGAATTAACGAAGGCGGTAGCTGCTGCAATTTCCTGTATATCTCTCGCTGCATTAGATGTGGGGCAAGGAAGACGATTGACAATTTTCGGGAAAATGAGAAATGCCGAGTGGCCTTTCAAACACAAAGCAACCACATCGTGTGCACAAACCGCCATTTCTGTGGTGGAGAAGGAGCCGACCTAGATGCGATATTTCTTCTTGGGTTCTCTTATTTCTGATACCCACTTTCCCCATTTACGTTTCCTCACCCCTCTGTACACCGGATTCCATATTTCTCCGCTGCTCTTAATCTTTCTCCCTTTCTCCAGGCACGTTTCATTTGATTCCATTTGCTGGACTTTAGCATCTCTATAATCTGCCTCCTCGATATTAACAACATCAGCTGTGCCGCTGCTAATTTGTTTTGTGGGTAAATCTAGAGTTGCTGCCTCGGTTTGTGCTTCTTGGTACACTTTAGCCATTGACTTCACCTCTTTGCCCATTGGGAAGAAGATGGGAAAATTTATTGCAGTAGTCTATAATGCGACTTTTTGAAAGCCTTTCCGGCGGATTTTTCCGGTCAAAATCCGACAGTAATTCATTGGAATCCCAAGTTTGATAGCTAGTTTCTGCACAATCAATGGCTCCCATGGGTTTTTCAGGGCGCTGAATCCAAATATGCAGTTAAAAAACCATTTTAACTGCTTAAAAATCAAGATTTAACCTCATTTCCTCTGCCGGATTCCGTCACCGGAATCTCCAAAAAGTCGCATTATAGACAACTCCAAATTTATTCAATAGGAACCATTCACTGCCATTGGCTTCAGCAGTGGAATTAGCAGAACTGACTTTTGTGAATGAGAGAAAGGGTTGAAGTAGCCTATAGCCTCCAAATGAGGTAATGTTTGATCTTGTAGGCAAAGCCTTTGTGTGGTTTTCGTGTGATCTTTTTTTTCGAGTGAGAAAAAAGCTTTATATGATATAAACTACAGAATAGAAACTATTACATATCATTCAGAAGATGATTGGAAAAAATATGTTTTCCATCTCTCATAAGGGGAGTAGGGGAGAGCTATCATGTTGGAACTATGTACTGATCATCAAAAACAAGATCATATAACATTGGAGTATAAAGTTTTAGTAGTTCCGAGATAGTGGATATCCCTTTTTGTACAACAAATTTGCATGTATAATTTAGAGCAGTGATCAAAATTAACATATGTAGGAAAAAAAAGAAAATAAAAGAGAGAGCAAATCCAAATTTTGTAGAAAATAGAGATGCTTGGACTTAACCCGAAAATAGGATGTTCCCCATGTCGTATGTATTGTGCTCCCAAGTGATCTCCAAGTGCTAGTTGCCAGGTGTTCCAAGTAGTCTTTTTTTTGATAAGAAGTCTACGTCCATGTTCCGGGATCTGCCTATGTGCTAGATTGTATAGTCTCCCTGAAGCTGCCAAATGAGCTTTATTCTCTTCCCCCATCCTTGTAATATAAGAGTGTTAATGAAGGCCTTACGCACAACTTGATCAATTATGATCTTCGAGTCCCTGTATATGTGCAAGTGTGGGATATTTAGAAAGTTGTTGAACCACAAGAGACCCCAAAGAGCAATTGCTTCCGTCTTCTTATTGGTGTCGCAGCCTCCATTCCAGAAAATCTTGTAGGATAGTTCAGCTAATATAGTAATCCAAACCCCACATGCACAGGAAGCCCATTGTGCTGCTCCATCAAAAAATCCCATCGAGTACATAAACTGTGAGTTATCATGAACGTGTGGGTTGTTGCGAGGACGATTGGGTCCTGAAAAGAAAACAAAGAAATTTGTTACGATTTGATCAGAGACATGTTGAAAGTCCTCCCTTGAGTTTTAAAATAGATACTTGTTCTGCCAGTTCCAGATGGCCCATATAATAAGTAATGAAATGGCCCTCCAGGAGGATTTCTGAGTGCTCCACCACATCAAAGATTCCTTGATGGAGGAATGCAATATATATTGAAAACCAAAATTTTTAGATAGTTTCTTCCATACCTGAACAGTATGTTGACATTATAGAAAAATATGATTGTTGTTTTCAGTGTCACTTTTAAAGATAGAGCATATACCGGGCCCTTACCATTGTCTTTTCTATAAGTTCTCCCAGATGAGATTCTTTTTTTGTGAAAAACAGCCAAGAAAAGATGATAATTTTATTTGGAATCCCTGTTTTCTAAAAGGCAAAAGGGAATTGTAGATTTGCTTGCAATGTTGATACCTTGGAGAGAGAGAAATAAGTATCAGCAACAATGATTATCAGTTGTCATCTTGCCCTTCCATGTGATTGAGTCTCAGGGTCCTGTGTAGCAGATGCCAATGTTTTTGGTATTTGCTATAATCTTGTTCCACTGTAGGGCCATGTGGCCATTTAGGCCAATAGTGTGGGCCCTTTTCCAAATAGGAATTGGACCTTGCCAGTCAGTTATAGCTTGAACCCAAAAATAAATGCCATGTTCATTTAGGTGAATTTTTATGTTCTCGGGGATGGAGCATTCCTTCCCAGCACCAAGGATTGGGTCAACAGTAATGAGAATACAATTTCCATTTTGAAATTTCCATGTAAGTTGTTGAAAGAAACATTTTTCCATTTTTCGGAAGCTTTGCCAAATGGCAGAACCCTACTTGATGCTTATGGTGCCTTTCCTGTACCAATCCCTAAAATCTTTATTTCTGAGGTATTTTTGCTAGATGATATTGCTCGAGGGGCCATTCCCAAATAAGCCCATCCATAAGGATGTCATCAATAGTGTTCCGCCAAATCTGTGAAGGTCCATAATCCCCCATCCACCTAATTCCTTCGGGAGAGTGATGCTGGCCTGTTTGGTAAGATGGTATTTTTTCCTTTCGCGGCTCCCTCCCCATATAAAGTTTGTTGTAAGGCGGTTTATATCTTTGAAAATTGATGCAGGGATGTGGTATAGATGAGCTTAGTAAACCGCCAACTGTGCTAAGATTGCTTGGGAGAGGACAACTCTCCCACCCAGTGAAAGGCCTCTGAACTCCCACCCAGGTATCCTTTTGAAAAAGCAGTCAATAATCCATTGCTAGTCAACAGATTTGTAACATCAAGGTTTTAAATGATATCCAAGATATTTCATTCCCTTTTGAACAGGGATTGCCTTGATACCAAATAAATCTTCAATATATGTAATAATCTCCATGTCGCAATTTCCGTGGTATATTACAAATTTTCCATTTTTTATGTGTAATCCTGTAGCGTTGGCAAACTTGTTAAGAATATTAAAGAGACATAACCAGGAAAAGTGACAGAGCATACCCAAGATCAAAATATCATCTACAAAAACACTCTGTGAAATGATGTTGTTGTTCCCTATCATCAGTGGGTGAAACTGTTTCTCCATTACGACTCTTTTTATGTGCAGACTTAGGCAATCCATTACTAGAATGAAGAGTAGTGGGGAAAGTGAGCATCACTACTACAAACCTCGAGCAGCTCAAAAATATTTAGTTGGATAAAAATTTATTAGGATGATGTATTTTACATTGTCAACACATGCCATTATCCAATTTATACATCTAGGACTGAGTTCAATTTTTGATAAGGACGCATCTAAGGAAGCCCCAATCCAGGTAGTTGTATGCCTTCCTCAAGTTGATATGGAAGATAGCCACATTTATCTTCTTGTTGTGTATCGAATGTATACTCTCCTGTGTTGTTATCGGGAAAACTAGTGTCCATTTAGAGCTGCTAGTCCCACTAAGACGGGTAGCTATCTTGGAAACAAACAAACTAAAGTCACTTGTGTTTTCCTTTATGAGAAGTAGATGAGAGAGAAGCATAGAGTACCAACTTCAGTCTTTCGCTTGGCTCCTTGCTTGTTTCCTCTCCCCTTTGACAGATCTTTGACGCTTCTTCCTCGCTTGTCCCGCTTCAAAGAACACCTGTAGAGCCAAAGCAGCATAATACCATCAAAGCATCGAGATCTACAATCATAAACAATATAGGATCATATATATATTGACCATACAAATGCATATATCAATTCAATATTCAAAGACATACAAGAATATGGAGGAAAACTCAAATAAGAGGATTACAACCCATTGATCTGACCCAGCGCCATCCTCCCAGCATGAAAGCCCGTCTTCACCTCATGAAAAGCTAGATCACCCAACACTATGATGTTCCACAAAGAAACCAATAGCACTTCCTTACAAGATGCAAAATTTTAGCCTCTGGATCTCTAGGATGAGGGATCCATATATAGATGTTTGCAGGTGGGTGAGTCAGCTTCTAGGTTTTTTATTAGTGTCATTTCTCTGATAGTTCTCAATTCCATTTGGAGATTTCATGATCTCTTACTCATCCCTGGGCGAATTCAGAGAAGCAAGTGTCACAGGAGAAGTTTCTGGAAGATTCCATGATCATCGACCTTGCAAACTATCTCTGCCATTTGTCTACACTCACCCATCGCACCCCATAGAAGGGCTTTTCAGTATGCATCACACCCCCCATGTGCATTAGGTGGGATGCATCACACTTTGACCATGGAGCAGCTGAGATGGTCCAGTTTTGACTAGTTCTTAGCAGGTTTTCATGGAGAACTTCTGGGAGATGATGTAATCAGCTGACCTTGTTCCTTTAGAGTATGAAACAACACTTTTAGGGACTTAGAAGCCCTTGGTTTATGGACATATGAGATTGGGGTTGTAGTGCCCAAATATGTCTATAACAGTTGCCCCCTAAAGTATGAGGTCGTAAATCTTTTGATGTCGGGTGAAATGCTTTATCATGAGGATCCAAAGTTTTTCCACACTAGAAGGTGACCTGTAATAAGATACAATACAATACATTATCTTCATAATATTTTCATGATCTAGCTGAGGCGGGCATTCCCATGCTCAGCTTTATAAATTCATTTTCATGTACATAAGATAGACAACTGTCTGTATGGCAGACTGATGATTCTGGTAGAGCCATCATCCTTTAGCTTGGATGATTATCTCTGCAGCTATGATGTACATTTGATGTCTTTATTTTCCTGCACATATCGCAACCCAGATGGATGAAACTAGATCCGTGGTCTTCAAACTCGTTCAATCTTCACCCAAAGTACAAGTCGATCCATGTGAAAAGATGTTCTGAAGTTGAACATGGAAAGACATCACCTGATTACCAGCCAATGATGTAAGTTGTTAATAGCAGGAATCACTGATAATGATGATGACCATCAAGGTACAGTAGTACAATTCACATGGTGTGAAAATGGGACTTGGCATCAAACACCATGCAAAATCTTTCGGTCGAAGGCCATTGATGTAAACTTGTCACCAGAAGTGAGAAACTTGCCATTGAGGCATGCAAGCTTCAGAGTATTGAAAGGGTTGCTCCTAAGTCAACTTCTTTGATAATGAGCTGATGTTGACAAGAAATGACCTATCGTAGGAGGGCCTTAATGAATCCCACATCTATGACACGAAACGGAGCAAATGATTTTGTGGAGGTGAAAATGATCTGATGATACAAGGTTCAGGGTGGCGGTCATGAAAGAATGAAGGGTGAAGGTATTGCAGTGGATGAGACACAACCTGCGTTGGTGAATTCTCTAAGAAACTTCTCTTGAACATATCGGCGACACTGAAATGGATTGGTAGCGTTAACCCCAAAAATGGATGGTACATTGGACCAATGGTGATATGACCGGTGAACGGAATAACCCAACCCGACTCAATCATGGTGATGGAGTGAAAGTGTCATGTTCAAGAGTGACTTGCTACCAATAAAGTTTCTTTAAGTTTTCTTCCCAATTTTTCCCCAGTCATTGCTGACTAGTACCTCTTTATTTTTGTTAAGATTAAGGAGGATAACATATGCTTGTTCTATAATTTTCCCTTCGGGCAAACCCGTCGCTATGTTTTAACGAGCCTAGCGACAGTGAAACTCGCTCTTGTCTGCATGGAAAACTTTGTCGTTATTGTTTTAACGAGTTTAACGACAAGGATAACTTGGTCCTTTTCAATTTTAGAAAGTCTGAAAAGAGATGAAAATGAAACTCCAGTAATCCTTTTTCGTAATATAATCCCTTAAGTCCGAAAAAGTATAAAATTATATGAAAGGGATGACTTTTCGATAGTTTTAACGAGCCGAACAAGACAAGCGCTCGATCGTTTTGTGCAATGATCCCTCAGGTCCAAAAAGATTAAAATCTAGAGGAGGGATGGCACTTCCAATCACTTTAACGAGCTAGAGAGGCCAATTGCTCGACAATATTTTTATATTTTACAAGTTAGATGAAAAGAGCTTAAAGAAGACTCATTTTTTGAGGAACGAGTGATCATTTTGGATAGCAGCTGGTTCCAAGTAAGGCTTGGAACTTTTCAATCACAGCAGTGTAAAGAAGGTGGCTAATAGGATCACTCGTCACAGCTGTTCCTCAAAAGGGGTAAACAATCAAATGGAGGCGTATGATTGGCTAAAAAAGAGTGGAGGTGATGGTAAGAACACGACCAAGGCTCAAAGGCTGATAATAATGCGATTGCAATGGTTATTTACCAAAGGTGGGTTCATTTTTTAATGAGCTTAAACTCTGGTGGAACATATGCTCATTGCTAGGTTTATTTTTTAAGGAGCTTGAACTTCGCGTATAACTGCTCGTGATAAAAGTCAAAGATATTCGATTCACCATTAGCACTATGTTCTCTTGATGATAGTACTACCTGTTCAATTGCTCCATCAAACTGATTAGAAATGTTCATACATGTTTAGAAAATGAGTTAAAAAACTAACGTCTTACCTGAATTACGTGAGTAATAACATAAAAGTAGTTTTTACCTCTCATTTTATAATTTCATTCAAATTTGGGATTGTTGGAGCTCTGAAGGTGCATTTCCCCCTCGATTTTCACCAGCTGATTCTGGGAGATTCCGTGCATGATTTTTGGCGCCATCTGAACCAGGTAGGAGCTAAACTTGAGCTCTTCAATTGCATTCTTTCCTTTTCTGATTCTGTGCATGTTTTCCTGCTTTTCTGAGCCTCCGGGGTTTGAATATTTCATTCTCTCCCCATCGCACCTAGTATACATCAAAAGGTGCAATGCATACTGGGATGGCCATTGGCCAGTCAGTATGCATCTCACCCAGTACACAGCTAGGGTGCGATCGGCGCAAGGAGGAAAGTTTTTGCACTGATTTTTCATGGAAATTTTCCCTGTTTTTTGCCAAATCAAGATCCTAATTCTTCTCTTGCTTTTTTTTCAGAGATTCATCGGAGCAAGATGGTCATTGCTGTTGGCACTATGGCACAGGTTTGGAGCTATGGCACAGGTGTTGTCCTTGATGGCAACCTTCTTTGGTAACAGATCTCAGTTCAGGCACTCAGAAAGTAGAAAAAGACATATACGCAGGTTCATCTAGACGAAGGCGCGTATACACGCGAGTTATACTTTACAAAAGCGCGTATATGTTGGTGATCATTCTTTTGGTCCATGGCAGTTAGATCTTGGAACTTGAACCTATGTTTTGGACCATGGCGTCTTGTCAATTGTGTCGATCCATTGTTTTTGGGTTCATGGTATTGAAATGTTATGGTTTTGGACCATGGTATTGGGGAAGGCCTAGGGCTATAAAAGAGGAAGTAGATCTTGTGACAAATCACCATCTGGATTATTATTGAAGATCTGAAAAAGCGCTAGAGCTGGTATATTGGATGGTGATGCAGATATGGATCTGAAGGAAGGAGGAACCTTAGCACAAACGGAAGGATAAGGTCTATTCATGGGTCATAATCTTTAAGCCTAAATGATAGTATCTCTGTATGATTTTGATCTGCTTGATGTGACGCTTATCTGATCTATAATCTGGGTTAATTAGTGATTGAATATCTGGAAGAGTGTGTTTTCCTTTATAGATCTGTACGTAGGTTCAGTAAAGTGAAGGCGCGTATACACGCAGTTTAAGGGAAGTAAAAGTGCGTATACGCAGGTTGTTCCATACACAAATGCGGATGCACGCAAGTTGCAGACTGTTGAAAATGCGTATATGCATTAAGCTGTGATCTAGTTGTTTCTACTTATTACTGCTGTGTTTTGGGTTCTGTTTCTGCTGTGTGGTTTCTGGTACAGTGTTCTGTGTATAGCTGTCATAGAAGTATCTACTTATTTTAGATCTAGTTGGTGAAAGGGAGATTGGTTGATTCTTGATGATTGTTTGATGTTCATGGATCCAGTTTGAAAATTGATGAAAAGTGGTCCCTGGAAGAAAGAGAAGGTTGTAGCCTTCTGTAGGCCATCACCTACGTACTAGTATCTTGGCTAGTGCAAAAGCAAAGGGGGTTGTAGCTCCCTTCCAGGAAAGCTGGAAAACGAGAGAGAGTTGTCGCTCTCTGTAGGTTGCAGCCTGCGTACTGGTAAAGGACTGCACCAGTACATTGTAAATAGAAGTTTCTAATTTAAAGAAAGATAGAGACGAATTGCAGCAGGTGGTTTTCACCCACATTGGGTTTCCACCTTATATCTGGTTTTCTTGTGTGTGATTGTCTTTCTACTTTGTTTTACTGTCTCTGGTTACTGGTTATTTGATGTTGCATCTCAGATTAACAAACATCATCTGAAAGTTTAAGAAAATTAAAAGGTTTGCTCTGTGTACGCTGGTTCACCTCTGAATAGTTGCGTATATACACGAGTTTAATTAACTGAAATAGTGTATACAATTTGGTTTTTGAAAAGGATTATTTGACTTGATAATACTGATTCACCCCCCCCTCCTCAGTATTATTTTCAACAATTATCT
>APFE030829242.1:37087-67867 GCA_000404065.3 Pinus taeda | reverse complement strand
ATCCTTTATGATTAAAGGCCACGAGATTGGAATCCGCTGGGTCAATCCCACCTATTGCTGATAATAGAGCCTGCTTTTGGGAGGGGAAATTTTGCAGTACCTCAAGTGTCGACATAGCGGACGACGATTGGGCCAGGTCCTCTACTATATTATAATTCTGTGCTGCTCTGGCGCGAGGATTAAATGTCGATTTGTGTACTATTCCATTTGGCAACTTTATTGTTAGCTCAGGAATGATGGGTGGCACAACTTTGTTTGAAATTGTCATCAAATTACTAGGTTGATCAATAGCTTTGTTGTTCAATAGCTGTGGATTCTCGTAATCTTTATTCTTTGTCGATATCAAAGCATCAATTCGCTGTTTCAAAATGGACAACATAAGCACTTGGGATAGGGAAGCATTGTCGCTAGCAACCAGATTGGTTTCTGGGTTTGGAAATGGATCAGTCAATACCGTTGAGGTTTTTGAGTTTCTGAAGAACTTCTTAATCTTAGCTTTATGTGGACAATCTTTCGTCCAATGATCCTCATTGCATATAAAGCATGGATGATCGGGTTTATTTTGCCCAGAAGGGTTTGTAAAAGATTTTCCAAGAGAGGCATCGTCCTGTTTCTTCTTTTTTCTTTTCCCTTTCTTCTTGCCTCCTAGTTGTTTCGGTTCTTTGCCCTTGTCAGTCGACACGGCATTAACCTTCAAGGCAAGAAGTTCTTCATTTGCATTTTGACCGGAAACCGTGCGGGCTTCTTAGATGTAGCCTTTGCAGTTTTCGTGCTTGTTGTATCTATCACACCATCGCCGGCATGAGAGTCTTTGTTTGATTTAGGAGGAGGAGGAATGGAAAACTCTGGTTTAGGAGCATCAGGTATTTTGTCATAGAGCGTGCCAGAGTAAGTATAGATCAAGTCTAGATATTGCACATGAGCGATGACTTGCTCTTTAGTGACAACCCCCCCGTTAGCCACATCTTCTGTAATAGGAGGTAACAATGACCTAATAAACCATTTAGCTAGTAGCTAATTAGGAACATGTGTTTTCACCATTCGACGACGATGCCACCACTCATGAATATGATCAGATATGTGAGTGGCCGTCGTCTGCTTAAAATTGGTAAGAAGCTCCGTTCCTATTTCGTACCTTATGGGTAATTGAAAATGGGTTTAAAAGGTGGTGGCAAGGGCGCTGAAGTTATCGAATGAAGCTCTAGGAAATTTGATGTACCATTTTGCTGTCGAATCAGTTAATGTTCGCTGAAAAAGGTGAATTCTAATCGAATCATCATTGAGAGCGTTGGATGAACACCACGGATGAAAGGTCATCACATGATTCGATGGATCTTCACCTGGATTTCCATTGAATTTAGGAATATATGATGGAAGTTTCTGAGGAATCGTCGGCCACTAAGGGGCATAAGCAATTGGATCATTTGTTAGCCGATTCAGATCTGGTAATTCTAGAGTTGCTACGAAGGGCAACTGTTGATTCAAGTTTGGCGAAGCATACCAAAGATAAGATGGGATCGCCTGAGAAGTGGGTCTTTGCATACTAGCATAATGTATTTGATGCTGATAACTTTGATAAGGTTGATGGGCATAACCATTATGATATGATTGATAGGGACCGTTTTGAATATATGGCTGCCCATTACCTGCAAAGAGTTGTTGCTTAGGTCCTCGATAAGCTTGTTGGAATTGTGGTTGTTGATATTGCACCAGCCATGGTTGAGAAGCCATTTGTTGTTGTCAATACTTGATGTTTGACCAGATGAGGGGTGATAATACCCGTTTGAGCCTAAGTCACTCCAATTAAGAAGCCACTAATCGGTGATTGTGGTTGTGTCGTGGAGACAAGAGGCTGTTATATTACGACCTAAGAAACTTGAGGTTGACATACAACAGGCAACGCTTGTACTTGCGACACCATCACAATAGCCGGTGTAGTGGGGATATTCGACACAGGTAGACCTAGTTGCATTGAATATACACCTCTTGGCTGTTGAGGCAGTATTGGCACCCAACCACTAGATGTAATTCCAGCTTGACCCGAATTCTATTGTGAACTCTCATATGGTTGTTCTCCTGGAGGGAACAATGAAAGGGCACACTGCCCCCCATATGGCGGCAATCTAGTGCTCAAAAGAAAGATTGGCCTTTGGAGACCAGACTGGCCAAATTGATATTGTTGCGAAGGATCAATTTGCTAAGACTCAACATAAGAAATTCCAAATATTATTCCAAACGAACAAACGGGAACAGACCATACTGTCGAAACAGTCCCTGGGTGGACTTCATCTAGCAGTTGAGAGCTAGTTCGTACAGATGGTATACCAGCGAACATTGTCGGAGTGGCGGCAGGCGGTTCCGCTGCTGCTGTGTCGGACGACACAGTCGTAGATGTCGATGGTTGTTCAAACATATCGAGTCTATCCAAAAGATTTCCTAGCGATTCTATAGGAATTTCTGATGAAGGGAGACTAACTTCTGAAGTAGAAGGATATAGATGGATCCTAGTTCCAAAATGCAATGGAGTACTAGATGGAAGATCCTTCATAATCTCTTCTATAGCAATTAGTCCACGTGGAAGAGGTAGACCGTCAGGTCTGTAAAATATTTCTGGTGCCGAAGAAGGTATAGACTCTACATCGACAGGTGCCGGAGGGGTAACACCTTCCGAATCAATCCCAGATGGAGCTGGTTTAGGAATAGAAGTGTTTACCGTTACACTAGGATCAGTTCTAATGTCCTCTTGTAACAGCAGAACTTCTTCTGTAGAGGAAAGGATGCCAGAAATAGTTGGAGTAACTGGAGTCTCTGAGGATTTTGGAACACAAGTTTCAAACAAACCAGGAGACTTTAACCCAGTTAAACGAGTTCGCTTGGCTCGGAATGGTTTCGTTTCCGGAGTCAAAGATAGTTGACTCATTAGTCTCTGCGAACGACGGGGTTTTGATTGACTTTCTTCCACGATTGAAGATTACTTTGACACAACTTTCTTTTTCAATTTTTAAGAGTCGAGAAAAAGCTAAAGATGACTCTAGTTGCCTTCGATTTTTAATGAGCCTAAAGTGACAAGTGCTCAGATGGACCTTTTCTGTTAAGAAGTCTAAAAAGGAACGAAAGTGACTACTCTGGAAATCTAGACAGAGGGATTACCAAACCAATCACAAAACTGCAGAATACTTTTTACGGTACGACAGTCAATCTTCCTGAATGCTGTGTTTAGTGCATTGCGATTGATAGGGTGGTAAACATGGCTTCCTAAGGATAAAGGATAAAGCCTATTGTGGTCTCCCAATATATACTCGACAGTACGTGGGAGCACAAGTCCGTACTCGCACTTGTCGTCTCAAAGAGGAGGAATCACCCAACCTACGATGAAAGCGATAGATACTAGGCTTTACGATGCCATAATACTTCTCTAGCCTAGACTTCTAAATGTTATGCGTTAGGTTCCAAAGCGTTTTTGATGTTCATTGAAATTTATTTTACAGTTGATCTTTCTTAAGAAGTTCTCCTTTAAGGTTCACTGCTTTATGTAGATATACAACTCCTAAATATGCAATCTAAGATGATAAACAAACGCTTACTTTCTCTTTTTGCAATGAAAATCCTAGCTACTAAGGAAAGAGAAGCGAAATTCTTTTAACATAGAGCAGAGAGCACACACTAAAATGCACTGTCCTAAATCAATCTCCACAAGCAGTCTAAATGCAAATGCACATTCATGTATTTGTTTTCTGCTTTCTTAATGTGTGAATAACAAAAAGAATGCTAAGTAGAAATCTGAATTATCTTTTCAAAGCGACAGTACTAACAATTTTCTTTCCAAAAGATGAAAGGAAGACAAGGACGACACTTTGCAATTTTCAATTGAAAACTGCTTTCAACACTTGAAATACTATTAATTGAAATCAAATACAAGAGTAACAGTGTAATCGACTATCAAAAAGAGGAGGATTCTTTTATTTGACTAAAAACGACACTTGCGACACTTTCAAATCAAAAGAAGATAGTTCGATTAAGCTACTGTTGGTAAAGGAGAACTGTAAACGGCGAAAAATACATTAAAACATTCACAATTCTTTGTACAATGGAGGCTAAATAATGCAAAGGAAGGGACTTTCAATAGTGGTATACTGATCACAGACAGCAAAACTCCTGAATAAAGCTGAAGAGAATGAAGAAAAACCAAAATCTAGAGGTAGAAACAGTCTTATCTGATCATCGCACCTGTAACACAGGGAAACAGGGATGCATCTCACCTACAGCACACGAGAGGTGTGATGCATCTACACTGTCAAAAGGAAACAGTGCGATGGTCTAGGGACGAGACTTCAACTTGGTTTTTGGTCATAGTTTGCAGCTTAGTTCAGGGATTTAGGCTGAGCTAATGATAGTCAGTAAATACAAAACATAGGGGTTGATCTAATGAGGTTACTTGAGCCACCACTAGGGCACTTAGGATGTTTGAAAGTCAGATGTTTAATTCATAAACTAACCCAGAGATTGACTGAAGCAGCGTTTATCTACTTTGCAGTTGCATAGAAAAAGCAGTTCGAAGGCTAGCTGGCATAACTTCAGGCTCCATGTGTATTTTATAAAGTAAACAAACTAGGAACAAGCAAACAAGCTATTCGCTCCCCAGTGGAGTCGCCATTTTGTTATTGGGAAAACTAGTGTCCATTCAGAGTTGCTAGTCCCACTAAGACGGGTAGCTATCTTAGAAACAAACAAACTAAAGTCACTTGTGTTTTCCTTTATGAGATGTAGATGACAGAGAAGGAGAGAGTACCAACCTCAGTCTTTCGCTTGGTTCCTTGCTTGTTTCCTCTCCCCTTTGACAGATCTTTACTGCTTCTTCCTCGCTTGTCCTGCTTCAAAGAACACCTGTAGATTCAAAGCAGCATAATACCATCAAAGCATAGAGATCTACAATCATAAACAATATAGGATCAGATATATATTGACCATACAAATGCATATATCAATTCAATATTCAAAGACATACAAGAATATGGACGAAACTTCAAATTTTATTGATAGAAGTAGTAGAAGAGAGGATTACAACCCATTGATCTGACCCAACACCATCCTCCTAGCACGAACGCCCTTCTTCACCTCATGAAATGCTAGATCACACAACACTATGATGTTCCACAAAGAAACCAACAACACTTCCTTACAAGATGCAAAATTTCAGCCTCTGGATCTCTAGGATGAGGTATCCATATATAGATGTTTGCGGGTGGGTGAGTCAGCGTCTGGGTTTTTTATTAGTTTCATTCCTCTGATAGTTTTCAATTCCACTTGGAGATTTCATGATCTCTTACTCATCCCTCGGCGAATTCAGAGAGGCAAGTGTCATAGGAGAAGTTTATGGAAGATTTCATGATCATCCACCTTGCAAAATGCCTCTGCCATTTGTCTACTCTCACCCATCGCACCCTATAGAAGGGCATTTCAGTATGCATCACACCCCCCATGTGTATTAGGTGGGATGCATCGCACTTTGACCATGGAGCAGCTGAGATGGTCCAGTTTTGACCAGTTCTGAGCAGTTTTTCATGGAGAACTTCTGGGAGATGATGTAATCCGCTGACTTTGTTCCTTTAGGGTATAAAACAAAACTTTTAGGGACTTAGAAGCCCTTGGTTTATGGACATATGAAATTGGGGTTGCAGTGCCCAAATATGTCTATAACATGCGTGTTTGCAACAACATCATGGATGAGCCTATTCTGGAGAAAACCATGTTGTTCAGGAGAGATGTATCGCGAAAGAGTATTTCGCATTCTGTCAGCAATTGCCTTTGAAATGATTTTGTAAACAATGTTGCACAGGGAGATCTCCCTGAATTCCAAGAATTTTTTTGCATTGCTATTCATATACATATAAAAATATATTATCCTCACTTCTAATTTGAAATAAATTTATATTGTATTATTATATGGGATGAACTAAGTGTAGAAGTGATGTGTTGATGTATTTTACCTGTTGATTTGGATTGCTCAACCATGTTCAAAATATCATTCTTAACAAGATCAAAAAAATGAGTAAAGAGTTCAATCGTCCATCCATCAGGAATCGAAAATTTATCCCTCTTGAAGGATTTCAGTACATTTAGGAGTTCTTTCTCCGTGACTATCTTGTAGAACTCTTCATTTTGCTCATCTTTGTACATAGTAGAATAAGCCTCGATTCCCCAAATTAGAATCTTCGCCATTATATTTTCATTACTATCATATGCCTTATGAAAGTAATGAACAACCGCATTGCAAATACCTTGTGTTTTGAGAATTTGTCCATCCTCATCCATAATCTGCCAGATTGAATTTATGTTGCGGCGATTATTAGCAAAACGATGAAAAAAATTTGTATTGTGGTCACCCTCTTTTATCTAGGTCGCCTTGCTTTTTAGTCTCCGGGTAGATTCCTCAAAAGATAGTATGTTTTTCTTTCTGATTTCAAGTGCTTGTATTCGAAATCGGATCTTCATAGGAAGGCAACGTGAGGACATTTTGGGGAGAATCCGGTCCAATTCTTTCTGAATGTCATTAAGTTCTTTCTTGTGGACGTTTTGCTTTTGTTTTTGCCAGAGCTTTACTTTCCCATGAAGGGAGTCTAGTTTGTCAAGGAGATTAATCATGGGGGAGGTACTAGGAAGAGCATGTCACCCCCAGGTCTCCTAAACAAGATTATTGAAATCAGATCTTCCAACCAAGATCTGTTGAATTTAAAAGGAATGCCCATATGGATGCCAGTTTTCCTCCATTGCAATGAGAATGGTCTGTGGTTAGAAATGAAATCGCTGATGGTTTCCGCGCGAACATCCCCAAGTCGCTCTACCAACTGTTCATGGACCAAAAATCAATCCAGTGTTTTGGCCACATAAGCTATTCCAGAGTGACCATTATCCCAAGTTGGAGTAATTTTAGCAGGGCCTATGTCCACAAAATTATGTAATAGAATAGCATTTTGAATTAGACAATCCAAAGGGTTTGTTTTCCTGCGGTGCCCTCATACTTCCTCACAATTTATGGTGCAATTCAGGTCCCCCACAATGATAAGGGACACTAATTCCATCATTCCAAATGAGAAAATGCGATTCCAAAAAATGAATCGGTCCTTGTAGGGGGAATATATATTGAGGATGTGAATGTTGCCAGGTATTTGGGAAATCTAGCTTCTAGCAGAATACTTGCAAAACATTGAAAAGCCTTAACAGAGACCCAAGAAGGATCCCATAACACCACCAAACCCCGAGAGAGCCCAGATGAAGTAGTTGCAGAAATGTACCAATTCGGAAACATTTTCCCAAAGTATGGAACAACCTTTGTAACATTGTGCATAGTTTCCTGTATGAGTATGATATATGGATGAAGAGAGTAGAGAAAGTTTTTGAGAGCTAAGAATTTTGGGCCAGCCCCCAGACCCCAGATGTTTTAGGATGTAATGCAGGTCATGGGAGGAGATTATTGGGTTGTCGTGCTCCAAGGGCCCTCGAGGAAGAAAAATCTACAATTGGTACATCAACAAGGAAGCGGTCCATTGGGGAGGCAAATGAGATATTTTTATTTCTTCCCTAAAAATGTTGGCTACCTTGGTTTTGCTTCCGTCGGACAGTAATATTGCCAGCCGAGGTAGGGATGATGTGTGGGGAGGTAGATGACCTAAGCTTATGGATGGTGAGGGAGTGCAGGTCTAGGGTCTTTCTTTGCAAAAGGACATCCAGGTCACTTCTGACAGAGTTCGTAGGAGATGTAGTAGGTGAGTTAAGAGGAGTGACACTAAGGCATGGGTCTTTGTCCTTGGATTGATGATAGGGTGGAATAGGTGTAGGGGAGGGTACATATGCAATATGCGAAGTGGATGGCATGTTGTGATAGGGATGTGTAGATGGAAAAGGGGCAGGTATTTCCTGACAGGGGGTAGGTTCCAAAGGCGGAGGATAATTAAAGTGAGCTAGACCTCCAGGTAATGGCAAATCCGACTTTTCGAAGATATTTGGGGAGGAAAGAACGGAAATTGGAGATGTTACCAGAGAAACAAAAGTGAGTGGGTAGCAAGAATTTTTCTTTCGAGGCATACCTGGATGAGTAATTTTCTGATAGTGTGATGCCAACCTTTGACCTTTTATGCTTGGACATTCCCTATTAGAATTGGACAGCGTGGAGGTGCTGTAACATTTCCGTCCACGTAGGCAACCTCCAGGATGAAGAGAACATTGCTCGCCCACGTACCCTATTCGGTGACAGAAAGAGCAGCAAAAGGGCACCCCCCAGTAATCTTGTCTCTAATAGAGATTAATGTCCTCCCAATGCAATTTGATGTGATCTGGAAACCCGCCATGATATTCCTTCTCAATGAGGATCCAAGCTACTCTCTTGCCCTGTGCACCAAGTCATCTCGGGTCCTCATAGAAAAATTCTCCAATGGCATTTCCTATGTTCATTAGAGCCTGTTTAATCCACAGTTCAATTAGCAGACCAGGCAATTTAACCTAGATTAGTTTCTTGATGGGTGTATTGTGCAGAGGGTTATAACCAATGTACCAATTATGCAGAGCTAGAAAGCTTTTTCTCAAGATCCTCTTGATTGAGGAAGTGGAAATTGTTTTTCATAAGTCTAACTATTGTAGGCAGGTAACCGAGCATACCTTTCCACTTCTTTCCTAACAAATTTCTCATCTCAGAGTCCTCCATTGTCGGGAAATACCATCGGCCAACAAGAGCATGCTTCTGTAGGCTGTGTATGCGGTCAACCAGGGTGGCGTTGTCAAGAACTATAAGTGGGGCTGGTGGAGTGGTTTTCATAAAACGATGTTTATGACGTCGTTCATGGAAGGGATGCTCGCCACCCTGAAGTAAATGCAGAGATATGTCGACAATCGACGCAAGGATATCTCCAAGAGTAGTATCCCATGCACCCAATGATCGTGGTCCCATGTGGAGTGATTCTGATTGCATGGTGGCACATATTAAAGATAAGTTGGCAGAGACATTGGAGTCTGCGTCCATCCAGAGTGTAGAAAGTGAGGGAGTGATGGCTTAGGCTTTTCCTATTTCGTAGATTATAGGAAAGTAAATGCCCCCTGACATGGGGCCGATATAACACCATATAACACAGCACACGGTGATGAGAGAGAAAAAAAGCACGCGGCGTGTTATATGGTGTTATATCGGCCCCATGTCAAGGGGCATTTACTTTCCTATAGTCTACGAAATAGGAAAAGCCGATGGCTTATGGGGTGTCACTCTGACAGGGAGGAAATGGGTGTTAGGTCAAATATTAATGAGAGTGGAGAAATGGGTGTTAGGTCAAATATTAATGAGAGTGGATGTGAAAGATCCATGTGAGATCAATTTGCCTGGGGAAAGTCAATCCCCATGAACATGGTGATAGAGTGTGTGCGTGAGATTTAATTCCGCATGCCACCGGGGGAAGAAAATGCCATCGTTTGGACAATCCAACGAAGGAAGCATAAAGAATGTACTAACAAAAGAAATATTGGCCTAATTTTGAATGTCGTGAGGTCAGAGAGTGCATGGGGAAGCGTACTAGTGACATTAGGGCAATTATGAGGTGCGGTGTCCGTAGAGACCCTTTCCACCTAACCTGCCCGGAAAGAGCCGATGATCCCCTCAGTTTGCTGGTCCGACCATCGGAAAAACCAGGGCCAAACCAGAGCGAAACCGAAGAGGCAAACAAAACTTATCTGTAAATTTACCAAGTTAAACCTCAGATTAACAGTGATTTGAGTATGAGATAGATATAATTGGAAAATCCTAAATGTGGCTTGCGTAAAACCCGGCAATTCTGTGAATATATTAATTTCCAAAATTAAAAACAAGCATTGGAGTTTATACAACTATACAGCAGCAGAAACATCCCTTGCATTTACACCAGAATATACTTATCCGGAATCTAAACTCAATGCAGGGTCGAGAGATGACAATAATATCTGAAATTTGAGGCCAAAAAAGATGGTGGATGTATAGCCAGCAGGTAGAAATAGCAGAGAGTAAGTTTTTAATGGCGCCAGAACAAGATGGCATGAGGAAAATACAAGAGCAAAGGCGTAAAACAAAGCCAGAAGAAAATCGATTTCATGTCTATTCACCCATTTTGCAGAAATAAAGCGGAGATTTAAGCGTACTTGTTAGATGTCCCGAGTCCAATTATGATAGCAGCATTCACATCCCAATGGGAGGAGACATTTCAGAACCACTCATACACCACCGAAAAGTTAAAAACAAATCTTGGTTCACCGTCTGACGAGGAACCAATTTTAAAAGCCAAGTCTTCGCAGAGAACACTGTAAGCCCAGTGACCAGGCAGAAATACAAAACCCCCCGTGTTACCTTTCACTTTCTTAGTTACAGTTCAAAACAATTTTCATTGTTACAGTCACTTAACAGCCGGAATTCTATTCATAAACAATATTTGCATCTCAGAAAAATCGAAATAATAACTTACTCAATACTTGATTGCAAGAAAATCGTCCCTTCGGGTCTTTCTTTGGGAATTGAATTCATCATTCAGAATTTTTGGGGCATGCTGAGGTAACCAAGATTTTCAAAAAATATTGCTATTACTTTCTAAGCGAAAAGGATAGCGCTTCAAACATTTCTATTATTTTTCAAGTGAAAACATAACCGTCTTTAGACTACGTGCTGTTTAAGCGACGATCACATCGTCTAAGAAAATGACATCTCGATGAGCTTTTGGATAATTACAGGGCGCTCTGTTCTATGTTTGTAGGAAGCACTTCGACATCTGGCTTACGAAAGTCATATCTGATATAGGCGATGTAAGATGATGGCAATAGGGTGAAAGCGACAGGCCCCATTCTACCCATCAACCTCATCCGTGCATGGATATGGGAACAAAATAATGAGTAACAGAATCCAATCTTGCTGTTATATATATTTATGAATTTACAATCATATTTTTCACATCCGTGCATGGATATGGGAACAAAATAATGAGTCACAAAATCCAATCTTGCTGTTATATATATTTATGAATTTACAATCATATTTTTCACACAGAGTCATGATAACTAACATCAATGTTCAACTTTATTTGAAATAACTTAATTGTATTATTATATATATTTATGAATTTACAATCATGGTTTTTCACGGTGTAATCATAACGAACATCAATGTTCACCTTTATTTGAAATATCTTAATTATATTTCTAATTAATATGATATAAAAATAATATTTCTAATTATAAATATTGATATTTATATTTCTAATAAATGATATAACAATTAATAATTTTAATTAATAATTATTTTCTAATTTATATATTTAATATGGTTATTAAGTTTATTTTGGTATTGTGAGAAAATGATTGTGATTTTTTAAAGTTTCAATTCTCAAAATAATATGTACAATTTATTAATAGCTCAATTTATTTGTTTAAGAATGAATAATTTTTTGTATAATTTCATATAAAATAGAAATATTTCACTTTAAAAATATATATATTTAACACTGAAATTAGTATAATATTAAAACACAAGGGTGGTAGGAGGGGAGAGGTGCTTTATGGCCCTGAGGATGATAAAGTGTTTGGGTACTCATGGGACTTGGTCATATGAAAAATAATGAAGCAAAGAGTCATGTTATTTATCAAGGAAGGAATCATGTTAAAAGCTCAATGCCAGGGGAAAAATCTCTCCAAAGCATCATGCATAAAGCACTGAAAATGACTTAATACATTCCATCAATTGCACACTTTCATGTATTATGGGACCATAACAAAGAAAGAAACAAACTAGCTAATGATGGATGCAAATTAAAAGAAGGAGAATTGGGTATCAGTGGCCAACTTAGGCCATCAATTGTCGCTGAATAGAGTTTAATAACTCAAAAATTAATTCAACCCAATTTGAATCAGCCCAATGGGAAATGGGAATCCATAGAGGCTCTGTGGCAACTAGAAGAGGTCTATGTTATGCATGGAGGCCAAGAGCATCCAAATTAACCCCTCAGTAATAGTTCATAGTCATCAATGAGCCTCCTCTAGAGTGCAAGACCTTTATTGTCATCAAGGACTTTATTATCAATAGGTTGTTTTATATTTTGTAAATGTTGTGTTCTGTTGAAGCAATTTTCTAAGGTATATACTTACAGAAAAACCAGTTTTGTTCAGCCCCATTTTTGTAGCTCAACACAGGAAAGTTTTGCATATCTCTTGAATAAGAGAAAAATGATAGAAATTTTGAAATTACAATATACTTCCTATATATTTGCAACTAACCAAACAATGATTTATAGAATATAAATAATTTTTTTCCACTTAAAAAGAATAATAATATAAAATTGAACCAGACAAATAAACTCATCAATATTAATCTAAAATCATTATTAATGAAAAGAACAAAATAATATGGAATACATAAAAATAACCATTTAATTTAATTACCAATAATTCTAAAAAATTGATTATAAACTTCTTTTAAAATATAACAATATTAATATAATTTTATTAATATAATATTAATAAGAAATATTTGAAATGAATTAAATTAGTTTACATCAATAAATATTTACGTCTCCAACTCAATTCTTATATATATATATATGAACCATTAAAATCAAATGGGTTTAATACTCATTATTTTTTATACTCATGGAAATTATATACCATAGTGCTGACCATAATTAGCCAAACATGGTTTTAATACTCATTACTTTTTATACTAATGGAAAATATATACCGTATTGCTGACCATAATTAGCCAAACATGAACTCATAAACATGTGCGTCTCCTTGATTGTTTGGTATAATTTTTGGAAACAATAAACATATATTATATGCCATGATTTATATCCCTTTTTTGTTTATCCTTTGACCCACACTTTAAGTAGCATCTTATTTTCGGTTATTATGGAAATTTTTAAATTTAGATGAAGTTAAACGGGGAAGATGGAATAAAATTCCATATATTAGCATAAAATTTTCGACCATTAAATAAGTGATAAGAGCAAAATTCCATATTTCAAAGATATTTACTTAAAATAAATCAAAACATAATATTTTTTTGCTTTTCGTTACGTGTGGAGTAGAATATAAAAGTTTTATTGATTTGGGGTATATTTTAAAATTGTTTGCGTTGGTTAATAGTTCGTTTTTTTTTAATTTAATGAAAATTTCCTACCAAATCACGAAATCAAATCAAGTGAAAACAATTTTTTTAATTTTATGTAAAATTATTAATTTTTTAATTTTATGAAACATTAGTTTTGGAGTAGTGTAGGTATATTTAAATGATTTTTTTTTTCAAAATACATATTTTAGAAAAAAGAAAAATTGAATTGGTGGGATTACATCTTTATCATGTCAAATATATTATTTTGATTGGGGTGGTGAATTGAATCGGTGACTTCACATAAAGGAGTGTCACCAAGGAGTGCCTTAAACAAAGTATCCAAATGGTGGGATTACATCTTTATCATGTCAAATATATTATTTTGATTGGGGTGGTG
Organism: Pinus taeda; assembly: GCA_000404065.3. Lineage (NCBI taxonomy): Eukaryota > Viridiplantae > Streptophyta > Pinopsida > Pinales > Pinaceae > Pinus > Pinus taeda. Next base: position 54,368 of record APFE030829242.1, on the reverse strand, counting down.
AATTGAATCGGTGACTTCACATAAAGGAGTGTCACCAAGGAGTGCCTTAAACAAAGTATCCAAAGCTGATGAATGAGGATACAAATTAAAATTTTGACTCAATTATTAATGAAAAAATAAAATTAATAAATAAAAAGTTAAAATATTTAAATGTTGGTTCAATTAATAATAAAAAGTTCAAAATAATAGAATTTTATTTGCTATATTTTGATTTTGCTTTTATTAATAAAATTACAAACAATTTTTTAGATAAAAGAAAATCATAATATACATATCACATTAAAAAATATAACATAAGATATATTTTACCTTATAAATTAAACTAATGATTTCATAACAATATATAAATTTAATTAATAAGCACATAAAAAATTAATAACTACAATATGACAAGATTGTTAATCATGGATATTCTTGCTCACTTTACCATGGATATTCTTAACCTGTAAATAGACTTTGTTACAATACCACATATGAAAAACCATAACCTATTTCACAATCAAAATATTTTATAACAATATGACATGATTCTTAACCTTGAATATTCACCCCCTCTTTACCGTGGGTATTATTAACTTGTAAATAGGCTATAACAATATGAGAAGATTCTTAACCATGAATATTCATCCCCTCTTTACCATGGATATTATTAACTTGTAAATAGGTTATAACAATATGACAAGATTCTTCACCATGAATATTCACCCCCTCTTCACCATGAATATTACTAACTTGTAAATATGCTTTGTCACAATACCATGGGCCAATACCATGTCCTATCAATACCTTATGACCAAAAACTCTAACTTATTTCACAATAATATTTTATTTTAATTTTATTTTATAAATTTTATTTAATTAAACTAAAAGAAAAAAATTGTTTTAAATTACTTTGAGATATATCTATAACTGCTCATCCTCCACAACTACTAAATTATCTCACCAAAATTAAATGAAAGGTTTTTAATAAAACATTAAGAATAAGAATGCTTTTATATATAGATAATAGAAGATTTATATAATATAAATAATATTATTAAGAACTTGCATAAATCAATCTTAATTAAGGATCTAAGGGATTGTAGTAAGAAAAACGACTAAAAATGACAAAACATGATTCTTTTTAGTTTTTCATTATTGTGTTTTCTTTGATATGACAGTTCCAAAATATAGGTTTAATATTTACCACCAATTGAATTTTTCTTTTTTAATTTAGATACTTTCTTAAATACAATATAATAGGATCAAATTTAAGAGATTAAGAGGGGCGAGGGTGGAGAGAGAGGGTTGGCAGAGAGAGAGATATTGAGAGAGAGAGAGATGTGGGGAGAGAGAGATGGAGGTGGGAGAGACAAGGAGAGTCAGGAAGGAAGAGAGAGGAGGGGAGAGAGGAGGAGAGAGGGAAGGATGGAGAGATGGAGCTGGAGGGGCAGAGAGATGGGGGAAGCACAAAAACACATAGAGATAGAGGTGTAGAGAGAGAGAGGGAGTGATAAGAGAGAGATGGAGAGAGAGTCAGGGAGAGGGACAGGTAGGAAGAGAGAGAGAAGAAGAGGAGATATATAAGGAAAGAAGGGGAAGAGAGAGAGAGAGAGAAGGAGAGAGGGAAGGAGATAGTGATAGAGTTGGAGGGAAAAGGGAGAGAGAGGAAGGAAGTGATAGAGAAGGAGAGAGATAGATAGGGAGAGAGAGGGAGTTGGAGGGGGAGAGAAAGGGATGGAAGAATAAATACATAGAGAGAAAAAGGTGGAAAGAGAGAGGGAGTGACATGGGAGAGACAGAGAGAGAGTGAGGGAGAGAGGAGAGCAGGGGGTAAGAGAGAGAGAGAGAGACAAAAAGGGACGATCGAGAGAGGGAGAAGGGAAAGAGAGAGAGAAGGAGAGGGAGAAGGAGGGAGAGAGAGATAGATAAATATGGAGAGTGAGTGTGTATGTTTGGGGGGTGAGATAGAGAGAAAAAGAAGGAGAGGGAAAGGGATATAGAGATACAGTTTGAGGGGGGAGAGAGAGAAGAAGATAGAGACAAAGGGAGGGAGGGAGGAAGAGATATAAATATGAAGAGAGAGATCACCTGTGTTTGTGGAGGTGAGATAGAGAGATACATGAGATATAGAGGGAGATATAGAAATAGATGGTGGGGAGAGAGAGGGAAAAAGAGAGAGATGTATAGGATAAGGAGGGATAGTTGAAGAGAGAGAGAGAGAGTGGGGGAGAGAGGGAGGGGGAGAGAGAGAAGAAGAGAGGGAGAGATATAGAAACAGAGAGTAAGGGGGAGAGAGAGGGATTTTGATAGAGACACATGGAGACAAATATAGATATTATATAATATTATATAACCATCCTAGATCCATTCTAACCTTGGATCTATCAAGCACTAAGAGGGATCAAATCTCACAAGGTGCAAACATTTTCTCAAGTTTTGCACTCAAAAAAGAGGTTTTCACCTCAAGAGATTTGATCCCTCTCAGTGCCTGATAGATCGGGGTTAAGATGGATATAGGCTGGTATTTAAATAAAACCAAATTTTACAGAATATTTTATCTTTTTAAACATAATGTTTATGGTTTTTACAACAATATATTCATTAAAAGCTAAGATGCATGGTTGTTACAACAATACATTCATTAAAAACTAAGATGCATGGTCGATACAAGAATATATTCCTAAGGGCTTAATGTGTCACTCACAAGAATCAAATATGGGTGAGAAGAATAACACTCTTTAAAACAACTCAAACTAGTTCCACTTGACACATAGAGATATATTTTATGACAATCCTTAATAAATTCAACTAATTGCTAATTTAGACACACTTGTGATACTAAGAAGAGAACCTTCTATATATCTTGTGGTATAACCAACCATAGTCCTTGAGCTTGTAATCATTTTGTCTCAACTAAAATCCTCATACATATGCTCCCACTAAAAATAAACATGATTATAATTAGAAGAGTTTATAATGGTCTTGTACAAGCTAATTCTTCCCTCACACATTAATTTTAGTGGAAATTTAGAACAATAACAATTTGTTCACTTATTAACTTACAAGAATTTGGTATTATTAAAAGTGTCTGCTCAACTTACTAGAATTTGGTGTAAAAAGATGAAATTAGGAAATCAAATTAAACCTTAAAATATATAACTTATATTTATAAAAAGATTGTATGATTTCAAAAAATTCATACGCCTATAACAATGATATGCTACTTTTCCTTCAAAATATAATGCATATGTTCATGTCAATACGTTGATATATTATCCAAATTATGAAATTTATTGAAAGAAATTTGTACAATTATAAATAATAGTTGGTTCTTTAGCCCACTATTTTAGCATATTTTTTTATATTATATATATATATATATATATAATATATATATATATATATATATATTATATATTATAGTGAATCCTGAATTTGTGAAGTCAAACAATAAAAATGAGTTTGCAATTCTTAACATATATATAATTCGAAGGAAGGCTATTAAAGAATTTGAAGAAAAGTTAAATAAGAATATGTCCTCTTTATAATTCATAAGGTAAATTGGATATCTAACCCATCAGAGAGGAAATCAATAAGCTCATAAAGTTAGACCATCAACATAGAAAAAGAACCTTGAACCTCAATTTTTTTTTTTTTAAGTGAAAAAAGATGAGGACACCATACCAATAGTAAAGGAAAATATAAAATCAAAATAAATTACACATTGAAAAACTTGTCTCATAAAAGGAAATAATTATACAATTGGGACTAAAGATATGTTAACTTGCATAAGCTCTAATAACCATGAATATGGCATAGTTAGGAAACCTCTAAACCTCTAAAAAGACATCATGAATTCAGGGGATAAAAGAAACTTAAGATACTATAAGGACATGAGAAAACCTTAATATATAAAATCAAAAGTGACTACCTTAATATAGAATATCAAAAGTGACTCTTTATTTTGACTAATATAAGGAAGAAAATCAACATCACTAATACAAAAAAAAAAAACTCTCACGAGCTTCATAGTGACACAAGGTATTAGACAATTATTAAAAGATTACCAATTAAAAGAATTTGTCATCTTTATGGCATTAAGAGGATTGAAGATGAAAATCACTTTCTCTTAGATGGTGTAAACCCACATTTAATCACAATTTCAAAATGTTTGTTACTATAGGGACTTTTCTAACCTTTTAACTATAAGCATTATGGTAATTCACTAATAATTCTATAAAACATTTTGAGCACATATTAACAATGTTATACCTGCCAATATTCAAAGGGGTCTCCTAAATATGTGGTCCCAATTAGACCTCACGTTCTTTGGGATAGGAGCCCCATCCAGAGTACTTGGTTACTATTTTATTAAAGGTTTTCTTTGGCTTTAGCTTTCAGCAAGAGAGAGGATCACATATGTTTCTTCGAAAAGAAGGTATGTGTGCCTAGTGAGTGTTTGGTTTTAGGTGTATCATGGTTCTTCTACTGTGGAGGGAAGAGAAAGTGGGCCTCTAAGAGAGAGGTAATAATATGAACCTAGTAGAGATACTCATAAACAGGAAAAATTTGTCTAACATCCAACGGAATAGTCCACAAAGATATGACAATCATTGTAACCATTACAACACATTCTCAATATGATAAGCACTAATATAAGTGAAATAGTTCAACTACTTTAGTATAGATGAAAATAATCATGAATCATAAACATTCACATAATAGTGTTACAGACATTCATGATGCATGCATGAAGAACATGGTGGACATCATCATTCATATATTAAGTGAAAGTTCCAGACACATGTATACATCAAACACCACTAGATCCAAAAGTGGAGCATTGGAGCCACTACTTGCTCCCCAAAAGAACTAGCTTGTATCTCTGATACCTTGTGGGACAATCCAAGGTGAAAAATCATCTTCTTGTACAATGATGATGTATATATAACAAATGGGGTGATCCATCACCTTCTTTGTGACTCTTGGACTACCCTCATGATTGTTTGACTTCCCTGTGACTTTTCAAATTTTACAAGACTCTTTACATTCTGTACATGTCCTTTGGACTTCCACTTTACAATACATTTCAGATAAGAATTTACAATAATGCATAGAATGATGTGTTGTATGATGAATTATGACATGAAATGACGTGACACTGATGACATGGACTGCATGATGAGATGGCATTGTCAAACCATTCTTGTTGCTACTTGATTTGTCTCTTCTTGATAATGATCTCTTTTCCACATCTATATGGCATGGAGATGAGGAGTCTTCAGTGTTATCAGGTCTTGAGATGTGGTCACAATATGATGTCCTTTTTGTTTCTCCTAATTGATCAACTTGTATCTTTAACTACAGAGGTGTCTTCTAGCATAATATCTTTCTCCATCTCCCTCTCCAACATATTGTCATATAATGATAGATTATCTACATCTAAAATTCACTCATGACAAGACAACATCAGTCCAATAAGACCCCTAGTCTAAGATGTTGCATTATGATCCACTAGATGAGATGGAACTACATAACAGGGTGAGGGGGAAGTTTAGTGACTGTCCAATTACATAGCTCAGGAGGTTAAGGGTCATGTCTAAGCCTTGAGACTGCACAATGCATAGTTCAAGCTAAAATGTTCTTGAAGATTACATAGTTAAAGGATCCAAGGAGCGAAGCTGAGGGCTTGATGACTTAAATTACCCATTGTGCAATGCTAGAAGGAGAGGGAGGGTAGGTGATTAGACAATTGCATGGTTCAATAGATCAAGGGTTGAGCTTCAGGACTGAGACTATGTAATGCAAATTTTAGGCTTGAATAGAGGGAAATATTGTGGAATGTTAGAGTTCAGAGGCTAGGCATGAGGACTTATATTGCACAGTGGACAATTCAAGAAGGTTGGATGAGGCTAGGTTTCCCGATCGGGGAGTTTTCCAGATTTGACTAAGTGTGGGATAGATGAAGCTGATGTGAACAGTGGCAATACTTGATTTTTATCACACACTTAGAACACTTGAAGACACAACATAGATCACCCAAAACACTTGAACACCATACTTTCCTCAATGTGACAACTTTGTGATCTACTTACACCAAGTACGACACCAAAGATACTCTTTGCAACGACTGTGACAACGCTTATGCGATAATGCTTGGATATTTGGAAATGAGTGTGATAGATGTTTACATGTAAGACCAACTTATTTACACAAATATTACCCCTTGAAACCACCAAAACTAGTTTTTTTGTGTTGTGCGATACTTGACATGCCTAAAGATGACAGTTTGATTTTATTGCAAATGGGACAAAGAGACTTAGAGAAAGCACATTCATTAACTCTTAATGCCTTAGATGATAGTACGCAAAGTCAAAATAGGCTTGAATTTTGATGAAGTCCAAAATGTTGGAGGTTGTTGTAGCAACAAAAACATTTGGCGACACATTAGTAGAATTCCAACTTATATGATTTTTTTGTGAAGGGTCTAGTTCTTCTAGAAGTATTTATTATTCATACCACTTTGGTTTTCCCATTTATCCTGTCCATAAAATTAGTCCCCTTTGTCCTTTCTTGGTCAAACAAAAAGATAAAACCAACCATAATGTAATGTTTCAAATCAGGAAATAGTAGTATAGCTCGCGAGGTTTAGATTTTCATAGTATAGTTTTTCATCTCCAGTGTTTCTCCATTACTAATGAGCCTGAAGAGTACCCTGACATAGTCTCGACAGGAACACAACATTTCTCCACTACCAGCGAGCCTCGACAGTACACTGACGGAGTCACTTTCTTTACCTCTCTGCACAAGAAGCCTTTCTCTTCTATCTCTCTTTATTTATATATTCATTTAGGATTGTGTATAGGCACTTATTCATTTCATGGACAGAAGAGGGATCCTGACTTATTGAGAGAATAAGAGGTTTTTCCTTCAGAGAAGCATATAAATACCCCTAATTTAGGTTTGCTTGTTTATAATTTTCCCCTTTTCCTCCTCTACTTGATTGGATAAGCATGTAAAACACCAAAACATAAATAACTAAGTGCAGGTGTAGGGTTTCCAGAATGGACACAAAGATCATGATTTCGTGCAGAGCTCTCCTTACGCAAGAGTCATATTTTCGATTAGATCATCATCGACCAATGGCGTAACCAAAAAAAGAAGGAAGACCAAAGCTTAGCCAAATTTTGTAGTGTCACAAGACTCTTTTCAACTCAACCACACACAATGAAGCCAAAAAACACATTTATACATGACACTTATTTACATAAACAAAACACAACCAAACAAACAAATAACAAAATAAATTATGTGCAACGGTAGGGCATGCCCCTAGACCGTCATTGAAAATATTGTTTTAAATATTGGCCATGAACAGGAAGAGAGTCAATCTTCCCATTTAAATATTTAAGATGATATGTGTGTTTTACAATCTTCTCATGCACTGTGAATGGTCTGATCCATAGGAATTAGAACTTAGTATGTCTCCCTTTCTCTTCTTGCGATTTGTCCCACTTGAAGACTATGTCAACCACACTTAATTTATTTTTCCCTGCAAACTTCTTGTCAAACCACCTCTTGATACGACTCTAGTGAAGATAAAATTTCTCCTTAATTTTATGTATTTCTTCATGCAACTTGCGAAGGGTGTCTATCATACTCTGAACCAATAAGCATGGCTTTCCTTACGATTCTTGTGAAAGTTGAAGGGCATGAAAATATATGTTTAGGAGTAGGATTCCATATTTTCCATACACTAGGAAGTAGGGAGATGTATTCAGATAAGGTTTAGGCATGACTCGGTCAATGCGTATGGAATTTGCAAAACTGGAGTGTCATTTCCTCGGTTCAGGGAAAACAATCTTCTTGATAATGCACATAAGGTTCTTATTGGTGGACTCAACAAGACCATTTCCATACATATAGTAATTAGATTAACGTTTCAATATAATACCATTTTGCAATGCAAAATCATATAATATTAACAATGAAAATTACGTTGTATTGTCAAGACCAAGTGAAGTCGGAGCGCCAAACCTGGTAATGGTATTCTATTTGAGGAAGTTGATGACTTCCTCATTGTTCATTTTCTTAATAATTTGTCTCCATTGCGTAAAGTAATTTGTGACAATAATAATGAAACAATGCTACTTTGACAAGTGTAGAAAAATCTCATTGATAACATCCAAACCCCATTTTTGAAATGGTTCTTCCACAGTGACAGGATGAAATGTGAAAACTAGCCTCTTTCCTAAACCATCACACTTTTGAAAAAATAGACACTTGCGGGCATATGCGTGAGCATATTTGAATAATGTGGGCCAGTAAAAACCATCCCCCATGACTTTATGCATTGTAGTGTCACCTGTGAAGTGCCCTCCAACTGGTCCATCATGGAGGTCACGTAACACCTTTCCTGAATCTTGTGCTTCCAAGAATCTAAGCAAGACACCATTATTGTGATTTCTGAAAAGCATCCCATGCACTAACTAGTAAGATAAAGCTTTTAATATGACTTCCCTCTTCCTTCATGGGGATAATTGAGAGGAACATGTGTCATTCTAAATATATTGGCACACATATACGTACCAATATTTTGAGATAGTAGTGGGGGGAGCTCGCTCCATATTGTACACCTCAATCTCCTACTCCCATCTCGATGGATCAAATTTTGTTGCATTCACCACTTCTCATGTTAGCCGATACAGACCACGACCCTTAATAATGTGAACTAGTTTGAATTCTGTATCATACTCTTGTAAAGCAGTCATCTAGTTCTCTCTTCTCTCACCCAAGACTTATTGTACAAACAATGATATCAATGTTGGCTGGAGAACAAAGACAATCAATGATTCTTCAAAAGATAGGGCCATAAATATTTCACCGCCTTGTAGACCACATAAGCTTGTTTATCAATGGTGAGATAGTTTATTTCAGGTTATTGTAGGCTAGCATTAATAAAATTTATCGGTCGCTCATCATTTTGATCATCTTTCTATGTAAGCATGAAAGAAAGAGAAGTATGAAAAGGAAAGGTGTAGAACAGAAAATACTTGTTGAAATTTGGGTTGTACAAGGTTGGTGCTTCTGTGATAGCTTGATTGATATAAGAGAACGCATATTTTTTTGCTTTGTCCCAATTGTAAATTTCATCCTTTCTCACCATCTCCTGCATAGGTTTTACAATTTGAGTGTAATAAAAAATAAACTTGCAGATAAAGTTTATCTTTCCTAGGAAGGACTATATGGCTTTCTTGTTTACTAGGAAGGGAATTTTTATAATATCCCTAACCCTTTCAGGTTCAAATTTAATCCCATCCTTCATTATGATATGGCCAAAGAGGTTTCCCTCAAACACTGCAAAAATGATCTTCTTGGACTTAAGAGATATCCTGTATTTTTGACAATTCTAAAATATTTGCTTCAGGTGACATAGGTGGTTAAATCTCTTCTTTGAAAAAATTGTGACATAATCAAGATACACCACCATGCTCTCACCGATTAGACCTTTAAATGCGATCACCATCTCATATTGGATGGTTACATTGACATTAACCAGTTAAAAAGGCATTCTCCCAAAAGAGAATGTGCCTCACTTCATTCGAAATGTGGTTTTAAGAGTGTTAGGCTCTAAGACTAGAACTTGGTTGTAGCCAAAAGATTCATCAAGTAAAGAAAACATTTTTGACTTTGATACTATATTAATATCTTCTCTATTGACGACACATGATAGTTCTCTTTGTCCAAGGCGTGGTTGAGATTTCGTAAGTTATATACAAGCATATTTCCACAGATTTCACCCTTACTAGGACTTGATTACAAACCCACATTGAATGTCACACTTTGTAAATGATATGAGCATCTAGTAGCTTCCTCAACTCCTTTTGAATCAAAGGATCAAGTGTTGGATGTACCTTTCACAACCTTTTCTAAAAAGGCTTGGCTCCTTCCTTTATTGGGATAACATGCTGGGTTATTCATGTGTCATCAATTTTGAGCTCATCAAATGTTCGCGAGAAAACTTCTTGGTACTACTTGAATAAGCAGATAAATTCTTTTCGCTCTTGAGGTGCACAACAAGTACCGATAATAATAAAATTTAGGTCTTTCTATATTCCAATATTTATCTACTCATGCGAGAGTGTTGAACTATGATTTTTAACATTGACTGGTCCTACAAAGTGATTTTGAAAGTCATACAACTTCTCCAGTGATACCGTGCCCTTCATCATGCAGTTCTCCTTGCTTTCCTAAGATGCATCTTGCAACCCTTGGTCTTTCTCATCTTGATCAATGACTGCATCTTTGAATACATCAGTGTTTTCGATGAAATGTAATATCTACTAGTCATCATTAAAAATGCATAAATTAGTGATATTATTAAGGATGAATGGCCTATAAATAATTCTAATAGAAAAACTGTCCCTAAGCGGTGACAACCTAGCATCAAAATTTTCTAATGCATCTGCAACTATGTTACGCATTCTAGGAACATATACAATATTGAAAGCTTGGAATTGAGAAATAAAATTCCATACCTCTTGTTGATAAATTTTCAAATTAGGTGAAACACAATGTAAAGTATTTCGTACTTGTCGTATGATGATCTCAGAGTCACCTATTACTTTAAGAACCCCAAATTCGAGGTCAATGGCCTTTTGTAAGCCTGGGATGAGTGCTTCATATTCCATAGTTCTATTAGTGCACACAAATTCCAAGTGGCTAGAGATCACGTGTTTTATCTATTGTGGGTCTTTTTAAAACACAAGCAGCTCCAGAGCCCTTCCATGCCTTAGAACCATCAAAATATAAAGTCCAAACATTAGAAATGAAAGAACTATGAGATACTATATACTACTACTCTCTAATATGCATATATCATTTCCACGAGTTGGACCAGGAAGGAGTTCCATCTGTGCTTCTAATGGGACTGACAAAGGATGAGAAAGTTAGCATCCAATTCCAGTCTCTAGGAAGGAATTTCCAAAAATCGAATCTGCAAAAGAAACTAACTCGTTCTTTCCCTCGAAGAGTGTGAAAATTTCCTTCATGTAAGGTTATTATTCCACCCAGATTTGGTTATTCCTGCCCTTATACGAAATTCATAAATGTGACCAGCCGATAGAAAAATACCTCTGTAATTTGTTGGACAATTCTTTACTCAACAATACATCATAGGGTTTTGGGATGTCCACATTCACTACGCTTACACATTGGTGAAGTTGCTAATGAGATGATAGGCGAATAAGAAAAATTCTGAGGTCATGAACAACTTTGATAAGAGACTTATGCAACTGAATAATATTTGCATTTGCCTTATCTTGCTTAGCATTGGTTTTCCTAGTTACATACAATGGAATTATGTTTATGGATGCACTAGAATCAACTAAACAATTATGTACATTGTAAATAAAAATTTGAACATCAATAAAAATGGAGGGTAGAGTGTGTTAGCTTCTAACGTCAATGCATTAAGAATAGACTCCAAGGGACTATAAGACTTACCATATTCCTTCTGTGAAGAAGAATTATTACCTAAGGAAAGTTGGTCAAGAGCTCAGACAATTAGTTATCAGTGGCTTGTGATCCTTGTAAGATCGAAGATTGAAATATTAACACGAGATTTCTTCATGTCTTTGACTATATTATAATTGAGCACAACGAGCATATTCATAGCATCTGGAGGAGTGAATTTATTTGATGTTCCCGGAATAGCAGACTTACTCTTTCTATTGGCATAAGTGTTTTTCACTAAAGCAATGTTTCCAAACTTATCTTGAGTCTTCTGAGTTGATTTGATAGGCAGTGTAATTTTTCTTAACAAGTGTTCTTTCAATTTCTGATTTGTCAACTCTTGTTTAGAAACTGGCCCTTGGCTTGTTAACTTATATCCACTACTTTCATTTTGATCCAAGGCCTCACTTAGTGGTAGTTCTTTGGCATATTCTTTTCAGCTCTGAATACACAACTAAAAGCATTCAATGCAAGGCCAATGCTCATAGTCTCTTTAACCACAACGGTTTCTTCTTTTTCTTCCATTAGCTCATTTTACAAAAATGAAATTCTTGTGTCAATGATATGCACAACTAGAATGTTCATGTTGTAATTGCACTGTGGGCATGTCTTTTCTAAATGATATTCTTAATGAGAAGAATAATATTGGCCCATTCCCATGCATTCTATATTTAGCACGATGTTCAAGCTTTGTGAAGATTTAGTTGGTAGATTGCTGTTGTTGCTGGGGTTGGTAGCCCTTCTCAGGAAGTTGAACTTTGTGGGCTTGCTACTGGCGATGGTCTCACTTGACCTCCATTTTAACTATTATTTCTCATTGGATAGAGATTTGAAGTTCTAGGTCAAGCTTTCACAATCAGTGACTTCTTTATGGTTGGCCTTGCTTAAAGAGGCCTAAGACCTTTTACCCACATCCTTAGAGTCTTTTTATGGTTCGTCATCGATAATGACTCTAATTGTGCACACATCCATTTCAATTGTAATGGCTTTGTCATAATTTCCAGCCAAAATTTCTTTTGCAGTTATCTTGACGAACTGCACGATGCTTGTCGGTAAGCCAGCAATGTAGTAATCAATTGTGATGGAGCAATGAGGCTTCATATTCATAGGCAATTTTCTCAATATACGATTTAAAATCTGATTAAAATATTTTACCTTTTTTTCTACTCCATCTTCATATTTGCCAACTCTTTTAATAACATGGATGGGGTTTTGTCATTGACAAACTTTTCAAGGAATAAATTTTTAAATCCTTTCGAGTTTTTAATTTAACTTGGAGGAAGACTATGGTACCATACAACTACTCTACCATCTAAGGTACAAGGCAATGGCCTACATGCAACATCATCTTAATGTACTTCAAGGATTTGCAGATGTAGGTAGAATTTTTCTGAATGGTCTTCTACTTTGATTGGCTTGTTAGGGTCTGCTTTGTTAGCATATTTTCCGAGTGTTTCGACATCTTGTGTAAAATATGTGTTAGAGAAAGTGGGCCTTGAGACATCCAATACAAATCTTGGTCTTCCATGTCTTCATCTTTGTGTTTCTCCTCTTCTTCGGAATATGAGGGATCTTCATCTTTCTTTTCGTAATCGCCTAACCCACAAAAAGTGTCGTCTTAGGGCACAAAATTGTCTTCGTCGCCCCCACTAAAAGATGGAGTCTACTCTATTTCTTTGTGTTTTCTACAATCTCTACTAACTCTTCAAGTGTGGCGAGAACCAGATCTTTGACTCTAGAGACCATTATCCTAGTAGGAGTGGTTTCTTTCTTCTTGGAAAATAAGAAAGATTATTTACTCCAGGGATCAATCCAATAACCTTTGCAAAGTGACAGGTTATAGGTCGGATGGCCCAGATGTACTCATAAGATATTATATAAGTTTTTTGAGGACCAGGCTGATAAGATCAACGAACTTTAGGAATATGAGTAGGGGAGGTGCTGGGAATGCTTCTGCCTTGACTGAAAGAAGTATGATGAGGGTAGGTAGAGTTATTTGCCATAAAAATATGGCTTCCATCCTTCTAGTGCTAGCAATGTTAATAGTGATGGACCTGCCAACATTCAAAGGGAGTCTCTTCGATATGTGGTCCCAATTAGACCTAACACCATTAGGGATAGGATACCCATCTGGAACACGACTTGGTTACCATTTTATTAAAGGGTTTTCTTGGCTTTAGTTGTCAACAAGAGAGAGTATCACATACGTGCCTTCGGAACATAAGTAGGTGTGGCCAGTGATTGTTCCTTTTTAGTTGTGTCAAGGATCTTATACTACAGAGGGAAGATAAATTGAGCCTCTAAGAGAGAGGTAGTACTGCCACCCTAGAAGAGACAAACATAAACATAAAAAATATGTCTAACATCATTGCAACCATTACAACACATTCTCAATATGATAAGCATTAAAACAACTGAAATAGTTCAAATACTTTAGTACATGTCAGAACAATCATGAATAATAAACATTCACATTACAATCTTACAAATATTCATAATCCATTCGTGAGGAACGTGCTGGCCATTAGGCTTCATATATCAAGTAAAAGATTCAAGACACATGTATACATCGAACACCACTAGCTCTAATAATGGAGTGTTGGAGCCACTACTTTCTCCCTAAAAGAACTAGCTTGTCTCTTTGATTCCTTGTGGGAGAAGCCAAGGTGAAAAGTCCTCTTCTTGTAAAATGATGGTGTATATATAACAAATGGGTTGATCCTTCACCTTCTCCGTGACTCTTTCACTACCCTCGTGAATGTTTAACTTCCCTACGAATTTTAAACTCTTAGAAGACTCTTTACATTTTGTACATGTCCTTTGGACTTCCACACTATAATACATTTCAAATAAGAATTTACAATAATACATAGATAGATGTGGCGTATGATGAGTCATGACATGGCCTGACATGAAACTAATGACATGGATTGCTTGAGGACATGGAATTATCAGTCCATATTATTGTTGCTTGTTTTGTGTCTTCTTGAGATTGATCTCTTTTCCACCTCCATATGGCTTAGAGATGAGGAGTATTCAGTGTTATGAGGTCTTGAGCCATGGTCACAAACTGATATCCCTTTGCTTTCTTCTGATTCATCAACTTGTATCTTCAATTATAGAGGTGTCTTCTAGCATGATGTCTTTCTCCATCTCCTTCTTCATCATCTTTTCATAGCATGATTGAGTACCTATATTTGCAATTCACTCATGACAAGACGACATTAGTATGATAAAACCTATATTCTAAGATGCTGCAATACGATCCATTGGATGAGATGAAAATGGGTAGCAAGCTGAGGGGGAGGCTCAATGACTATGTTATTGCATAACTCAAGTAGTCAAGGGCCAAGTCCGAGCCTTAAGACTATGCAATTCATAGTTAATGCTAGACTATGCTTGAGGACTATGCAGCTGATGGATCTAAGGAGCTAGGTTGAAGGCTTCATGACTGAAATTTCCCATCATTTTGTACCGAAAGGATAGGGATGCCAGGTTATTGTGAAATTTCGCAGTTCAGGAGCTCAACGGCTGGGCTTGAGGACTGAGACTGCACTATGTATACTTATGGTGTGTCCGGAGGGAAGGATTGCGCAGTTTTTGAGTTCATGAGATGGGATTGAGCACTAAAATTGCATAGTGTGCAGTTATGGGAGAATTGCACAATTCCAAGAGGCATGGTTGTTTCTTGAGGGATGAGAGTGTGCAATACGCAGTTCAGGAACGCTGGATGAAGCTAGGTTGCTCAGTTAGGGAGTTTTCCAGATTTGAGTAAGTGTGGGATCAAGCTGATGTGAATAGTGACAAGACTTGATTGTGATCACACACTTAAAACACTCGAAAACATAACATAGATCACCCAATACACATTAACAACATTCTTTCCTCAATGCGATGACTTTGTGACAGGAATACAACAAGTGCAACACCAAAGATACATTTTGCAATGACCATTACGACACTTGTGTGACAATGATTGAAACATTGGAAATAAGTGTGACACATGTTTCCATGGTAATACCAAGTCATTCACACAAATATTAACCATTGAAACCACCGAAACTAGCTTTTGTGCGTTGTGCGACACTTGATATGCTTAAAGACGACACTTGATTTTCTTGTGAATGGGACAAAGAAACTTGGAGAAAACACATGAAATAACTCTTAATGTTTGTTATGGCAATATGGAAAGTCAAATTACACTCCAAAATTTGGGTGTAGGCTAAAATTTTAGAAGGTGTTATAGCAGCGACAACAACACACAAATAAAATTCTAGTCGACTTCATGTAATACCTCACTTTTCTTGGGCCGCATAAACCAAATCTAATCCAAGAGACGTTAACCATAATCATCATTCATTATCATCAGACTATATATATATCTATATCTAAATCTATATATATATATATATATATAAATTTGAGGGAAGCCATGAAATTTTAAAATCTAACTTTAAGAATGAGTTTCAATATTTTAACGGAAATTCAACATATAAATCTCCATTTGTACACCATATACATATTTTTTAAAATTGGTTAATCAATACAAATTTACATACAAAATAAAATAAAATTTTATATGTATATGACATTTACATATAAAATTACATAGATCTATGTAATTCCATTGATGATAAAAATATAAATCAAAATAAAAACCTCATAAAAATGAAAATAATAATAAATTAGAAATGCAACTATATTTTTTCTTATACGATCGTGTTATATTCTCTTTAAAACTAAAATCAAAACCACCAACTCATCCGCCACATGAAGAAAACAATTCAATCCTAAAAACTCACATATCCTTTACTTATAAAATCACGATATAGAAGTGTATGCAAATTACTAAAGTGCATGTATCATTAAAGAAAACACGTTCATGAAATAATAACAACACAAAACTCCCTCACTTTAATATTATATATGAGGGGAAATATTTAATACTAAAATATTGTTTTGAATGAGCATAGAACTTAGTTTCCTCTCCTAGTCAATGCCCTTAAATCCATTTGTTTTATGTAAAACTACCTAATGATGCCTAAGATTCCACTTGAAAGTCAAATATTCCTTATCTAAAACATTTGTCATGGTCAAAAACTTTATTCAAAGTCCATGAACCCTAAAAACTTCAATCTTCATTGTTTTTCCCACTTTTCCCTTTTGCCATATTCTAGGGTACTAAACTTGACACTTTACCAAAGATCCCATATAAAACGCATAATAAAAAATCCCAATAAAGGTCTTATATAATGTGTCAATAAAACTTTCATAATATTTAAGCTCGACATTTTTTTTGTTAAACACAATTAATAAAATAAAAAACTAGTAGGTTTCCTTCTCTACTTTCAAAATCCAAAAAACATCACAATGTGAGTAAAACCACCTAATAAAAATTATGTTTTATATCTAATAAAATAATGTTTTATATTGAATAATAAGAAGAAGTAAACCACCTATAAATAGTTGTTTATCTAATAAATTGTTTATATCTAATTAAATAATGTTTATATTTAATAATAAGAAGTTATCATATTATTTATTCGTACTATTTTATGTTAACAAACCAAATTCATATCAATGTTACTAAAATTATCATAATATCTGATTAAACAATGGTTACATAGTAGCTGATATCTGTTGCTTAGTTTAAATATAGCTTAATTAAATAAGAAAACAACAAAAACAATAATTTCATCACAAAAATAAAACAGTTAATAAAATATTGTATTATTAAATAGCATAACCAAAAATTAAGAAATATGATTAACTATTATTATTTATA
>APFE030829242.1:5777-36444 GCA_000404065.3 Pinus taeda | reverse complement strand
ATAATAAAAAAAAATTAAATTATTATGTTATCTATTCATACTATTTTATGTAACAAACCAAAATCATATCAATATTATTAAAAATGTCATAATATTTAACAAGAAAATTTTCATATTAAATAAAGTTTTTAAAATTGTGATTTTATATATTCATACTATTTTATTTTATATAAAAGCCTTAGTGAAGTTATCATGTTACTTACAAGAAAAGTTTTATATATAATCCTTGTCACTTAAGTGGAAATTATGTTTTTAGAAAAATTGTAAATTGATATATGAAATGGAAAAATTAATTGCCTAGCAAAGGGTAAGGACTTGCATAAATTTTTAGTGCATAGTAATATCGCCCTGCTAAAAATGAGAGTGTCATGCAACTATTTGTTGTGTGAAATATGTATTGACAAGCTAAAACTTTTGATTTATATTTTTGCTATCCATTTCACTAACATACCTTTCATCTTCTCTACCGGGTAGCTAATAAAATATATATTAAAAAGGGGAAAATAAATTCATCATTGGAAAAGGATGAACAAAAGCACAACCATAAGGCTTCACTCAATTAACCTCTAACATATCATGTGTCTTCGTGGCATACTAAACAATACCCTTAATTTTGCAACATATTGGAAAGTACCTCTCAAAATCACATTATTTTACACCCTACAATTACGAACCCAATACACCTTCCCAATTTGAAAAACCCCTAATTTCACTAGATATTGTAGGTATCTACTTTTTAATTAGCTTTTTTATACCACTTTAAATTTTTCATTAACATTGAGCTCCATTTTTTATACTTACCAATATAAAAACCTTTTACCCCCTATTATATGCTTGATATATTATGTCATTTTTTCCTCAATGTATACCCCCAATATGAATGCACATGTGATCTGAAATGCAAACTTGAAGGTGATAGGAAGTATGCAAGTAAAATGTTATGTCATTTAGGAAATTGATCACTTCGCAAAAACACATAAAATAACGGTTTTAAAACTCAGTTAACAGCATAAAAACAGAAACAAATATACAATATACATTAAAAACATATGACAACAAAATGATAAAGGAGTTCACCCCTTGTGGGCTACTTGTCCTGGTCCAGCTTCCAATGTTGGACCTCTTTCATTATGTGCTAGAATTTGTGTTTACATGAATTTACAATGCTGATAATGTAAAAATAATGTCTCCAATCGCTTCAGAACAATAAAAACCCCAAGCTGAGCTCTTGTTGGGTTCAATTTGGTCAAAACCTGAAGAATTTATGCTCTAGAGAAGCTTTTATGCTAACTTCTCTACAAACAACACTCTCCTACTAAATGTTCTACGAATTCCATCTTTTTTGGAATTGTGAAGCGACTTTTTTGCCTGGCACCAGCGAGATTCATGTTGTTTCAGCTGAAATTTTTCACTTGCTTTAATTGCCCAATGACCCCTTTGGGCGGAAAAATAAGGCCACATGGGGCCATGTGTCCGGGGTCTGGGGCTAACCACCCAACCCCGTCGGCATATTCCAATAAACTTCGGGCCATGGTTACATTGATTCATACAACCTGGGGCTAGCACCCTGTCCTCCACACCCGACCTTAATGCCCTTCCTATTCAATGTCGGTCTTATCATCTCCACGGAACTTGGGGTTGGTACCCAAATCAATGCACTTATCACTTTGGATCCCTCTCCCCACACGCACGGTCTTGTGTGACCCCACAAGCCCTAGGGCTGAGCTTAACCTTAGCGCTAAACTTTATCACCTTTCTTTGCGATCTCAATCATGTGGTGATTCATTGAACTTGGGGCTAGGGCTCAGACCCAACTCCTAACCTGTGAGAACTCCGATCTTATCCCTCTACCTTTGGTTACATGGTATGTGGTTAGATATTGGCTTGGGGCTAAGCCCTAAGTCCTTGGTCACTTCACCTATGATCTCATGGGTTGCGTAGTGACCAAGTGCCAAGGGCTTAACCCCGACCCCTTCCCCCAACACTTATGTTCCTAAACATTAAATACAAGTCTAATTTTATGGTTATTAAGAACCACCCCATGGCCTATTGATAGGGTGCTTGACTTTTGTGCATGAGGTCCCATGTTGAAACCTAGTCGGGCCTCTGACTGACCCACACCAAAATTTTTAGTTTACTCCAGGGTGCTACGTGGCAGCCCATGACTAAGTCACCTTGTGACCGATCATTGGTACAAATAAAATATTCTACAACTAATCAAATGCACTCAAAATTAAACCAATCATGTGAGGCCAATTGACAGCTTGGCATTGGCCCAAGGTACAATCAACTTGTCTAGTGAGTTTAGTGAGTCATTGTACGAACTTCCCAGTTAGCAGTCCTGCACCCAACCTGCAAAAAACTTACATGTTTGGGAAAATGATCACAACGTGATATCTAGAGGATGCGATATCAGTTTTGAGTGATCCAAGTTGTGTTGGATTCAGGTGTGAGAACTCTACACTTTGGCGCTAGTTTCGAGAACTTTTGAATGCTTTGAATTTTGAGCACTTTACGGATCCCTTGGCTCACTCCACCAAACTATAAGCTTTTGGACCTCTAAAAGACCATCTTCAGTAAACAAACAAATGAGGTTATAGTTCCCTCACCCTTCAAATCTCAATCCATTTTTCTTTTCTTGGATGTTTACCTTTGAGCCCCATAAGAAGCTACTTAACATTCCTTCTTCTTGGAGTTCTTGTTTTTGTCTTAAGGATAATATCTTGCTACAATTCTTCAAGATATCTAGGAGAGAGAACTTCTATTGAAAGGACCTAAACATTCTCTCCTTAATCTTCAATGAAAGGAGAATCATTTAGTTTCAAGTTATCTTCACTTTTATGCTTATCATGTCTAGCCTTGTATTTGGCTTGACTATTCACCATATGTGATCAACATCACCATGCACCATCCTTCTTCAAAGCCAAAACATTAGGAGACTCATAAGAATATGTACTAAAACTAATGTACCCTTTGTCAAGTAGCTCTTCCACCTTCTTCCTGATCCATGCATTCTCTAACACTGGCATCTTGTTCATACCAATGTTCAAAAGTGATGCATCCTGCTGCAATTGAACTTCATGTTTTTTCTTCTTTTAGAAGGAAACATTTCAAACTCCTTAAACATACTATCACATGTGTTAACAAATTCAACTAAATCATGTTTGAGTTTTACATCAAATCCTTGGAAAGCTTTAGATTCCTCAACATATTTGTGTTTAATCATTAACAATTAAAAATTATGACTAACATTTACAAACCTCTTCATTTGTCCAACATTCACAAGATACAAATTCAACTTATTGCGATGTTCTCTAACAATATACTCAATCCCATTTAAAAAAAATGATACTTGTTCTCATGATGATGAAAGATGGCTTTCCTATCAAATAAGTATGGGCTTCCCAAAACAATCTTGCATATGTCAAGTGGTACTACATCAAGCTCTACCTCATCAATAAAATTTGCATCAATTGAAAATTGAAGTATGCATTTTTTTGTCACTTGAAATTTGGCATTGTCACATACCCAACCAAAAGGATAAGGTTTAGGATGAGGAATGGTTTCCAAATTTATTTTCTTGACAATGTCTTCTAAAAGAAGGCTTTCTTGTGATCCACTATTAGACAAACTATCTACTTTGTTATGTTTTGTGATGACTCTTGTATGGAAAAGCTCTATTCTTTCTCTTTCATTTTGAGTTTCAATGGGCTTTCCAGAAGAACTAGTACTTGCAATAGAATCCTTACCTTTCAATCCCATGGCTATAATTTTTGTTTCAGCTCCGGAATCATATCCTAGATCTTTTTGAGTTGGTGCAACAATATTTTCTTTCTCCTTGTTGTTAAACGTTTTAGGTCTCATCTCAAGATGAAGTTTCAAATAGTGGTACTCATCACCACCTTCTTTTGAACAATGTTTAGATGTGATTTTTTCTCCATCCTTCTTGGTTGAAGAATGCCTTTTATCCTTTCCTCTGAACTTTCCCTTTCCTTTGTGTCCAAACTTAAATGGTTTCTCTCTAGTTTCTTTAGAAAAATTCTTCCCTCTTGCTTCTAAATGAGTAGCATGTACTCAAACTTCATCAAGATTTTAGGGTTAAAGATGAGAATTGTGTGTCTTAAATAACTATGTGAACCTCCAATGTATTTCTTAAGAGTGTCTTGAGAGGATAAATCTATATCCAAATCAAATCCCTTTTCCTAAATTCTTGAGTATAAATTTGCACATTTTGACCCTTAGCTTGTCTAAAGTTTTTCCAACTCATTATATCCTTTTGAATATATGCTAATAGATAAAATTATCTTATTACTGCAATAGAAAAAGCCTTCAAAGAGGATGAAAACCTTACCACTTTTCTTCATGTCCTCTTCAATTCTGGCCTCCCACCAAATGAGTGTTTCATTTTCCAACCTAAGAGAACAACGATTAATTATGGTTGCATCATCCTTGATTGTTTATATCCCGTAATACACTTCAATATAATGAACCCAATTATCTAATTTCTCAGCATTTTCCTCTCTATCATACATTGGCAATTCAAATTCTATGTCAAGATTTAACAAAGGAGTTTTACCATGTCCTTTTAGAGAACTTGGAGGTGTTTGTGAAGGGGTAGAAGTAGAAGACGATGAGGATGTGGATGAGGATGAGGATGAGGATGAGGATGGGGGTGAAGGTGGTAGCTTATCACCATTCCCTCCATTCCCTTTTCGAGGTTTGTCTCCATTTCCTTTTGGATATTTTGAGATCCCTCCTTGCAAGCTTCAGTTCCTCTCCTCATTAATAAATTTCACCATTTCAAACATTTCAAAGAAATCTTTTCTAAAAGTTTTCTCACCTCTAGACATCTCTTCATGACCTTCTTCACGTGCCATGACTGGTGAAGCTTGAGATGTGTGTGTTCTCCTTGAAACAATTTGAGACCATGGCTCCAGAAGCTCTCCTTCTCCAATTTTGAGCTTCAACATTGTAAGCATCAGAAAACACTTGCAAAAAAAATAAAACATTCAAAATAACCTTGATCTTCGATACCAAATTGATCTAAAATACAAACTTGAAGATGATAGGAAATATGAAAGTAAATTTTTATGTATTTTAGGCAATCGATCACTTTGAAAAAACACATAAAATAATGGTTTTAAAACTTAGTTAACAACATAAAAACAAAGACAAATATGGCATATATAGTAACAATAGGAAACAAAATGATAAAGGAGTTCACCCCTCCTAGGCTACATCTCCTGGTCTCGCTTCCCATGTTGACCTCTTCATTAAGTGCTCAAATTTGTGTTTATATGGATTTATAGTGCTCATAATGTAAAACAAAATGTCCCCAATGGCTCTAGAATAGTAAAAATCCCCAAGTTGTGCTCTTGTTAAACTCAATTTGGCCAAAATATCTTAGAATTTATGCTTTAGAGTCATTTTTCTATTAATTGGTCTACAAAATTCACTCTCCTACTAACTGTTATACAAATTCTACCTTTTTCCAGAACTGCCAAGCAACTTTTCGCCCAACGTTGCCGAGATTCGCGTTGTTTTGGGTGCAATTTGTTGCTTAATTTAATTTCCCAATGACCCATTCACATGGAAAAATAGGGCCACATGGGGCCATGTGCCTAAGGGCTACGACTAACTACCCACTCCCATTGGCATAGCCCCCAAAACTTTGGGCCATGGTTCCATCGGTCCATACAACCCGGGGTTATCAATTTATCCTCCACACTCGACCTTAACACCTTTCCTCCATGCCATCAGTCATATTAGCTCCACAAAACATGGGGTTGGTCCCCAAATACAGGCACCTATCAATTTGGATTCCTCTTCTCATGCCCGCAGTCATGTGTGACCCTACATGCCCTCGCGTCAGGCTTAACATTAGCGCCAACCTTTAGCACCTTCCACTGTGGTCTATTACTTGTGGTGATCCATTGAACTTGGGGCTCGGGCTCCACCCTAGTTCCCAACCTATTAGTGCTCCGCTATAATCCCTCTACCTTTGGTTACATGGTATGTAGTTAGACCTTGGGTTGGGGCTAAGCCCCAAGCCCCCAACAGTTATGCGCCTAAACTTTAAATGCATGTTTGAAGCTATGGTTATTAAGAATAACCCCACAACCTATTGTTAGGGTGCTTGAATTGTGTGCATCAGGTCCTGTGTTTGAATCCGATCGAGCCACTATCCGACCCATACCAAAATTTGTAGTTGACCTCAGGGTGCCATGTGGCCGCCCATGATTGGGCCATGTGGCAACCCATCATTGGCCCAAATAAAATATACCACAACCAATGGAATGCACCTAGAATTTGGCCAATCACGTGAGGCCACTTGGTAGCCTTCCATTGGCCCAAGGTACAATCAACTTGTCTAGTCATCTTGCTTAGTCATCGTACGAACTACCCAGTTAGCATTCTTGCACCCAACCTACAAAATTTTTACCTATTTGGGAAAATGATTAGAACGCAATATCAAGAGCATACGATATCAGTTTTGAGTGATTCAAGTTGCTTTTGGTTCAGGTCAACAAGCTCTATGCTTTAGCACTAGTTTCGAGCATTTTTGAACACTATGAATTTTGGGCACTTTACTAATCCCCTATATCAATGTGGTATGGTATTGCTCACCTAGTAAAGCCCTCGTGAGAACAATATGCACCTTATCAAGATTCCACCAACAAAATATAGTTGGAAATGGAAGGAATAATCACTTAAACTATATCTGTTGATGAAACAACAAATATAAGCACAACTTAAACTATATATGCATTACTTTTTATTATTCAAATAATTTACATTCTTTGTTTATTATAATGATGTTTTTAAATTTTGTTCATGACCTTGAACATACATTGAACACTTGGAGCATATGAGATTCAATTTGGCTGACTATTTCCTTCGTTGTTTATGGAAAAACTTAGAATTCAAATAGATACATATCTCTAAACCACTTTGATGATAAGTAAGAAAAAGGTTAAAACCACGTAAGGTGAGTAATCTTGATCAGTTATATACAACCACTACCAACTATTTATTCAACTTACTATCACGATCCCAAGTCCATGTGATTCTTTGAGATTGGGCTTTAGATTTTGGTTGTAGAACTTACTATGCTCCAACATATCCTCCTCAGTATTGAGAAGTTCCACCAACAAGAGCGAGGGCTTGACTTCGAAAATTTGGACATCAATACACAAAGGCCCCTTCTATCCATGCAACAATCCTTGTAACTTTGATTTAAAGTCCTCTAATTTCTTTAAGATTAACAAAAATAGTTTCGCAATCTCTCCAAGCATCAACATTATGCTCAACATTGGTTGAATCGATGTGAACTTCAACTCTTCCTCTCGCTTCTTGACCTCGTTCTTGAACAACCCTAAGAGATTGAACACTGGCGAGTTGGAGATGATGTCAAAAGTGTTGAGATAAGTCAGCTTGGGGGTGAAGAAGATGGAGCCGACATTGACATATTTGTGGGTTTACGAACGCTTCAATCCCCATCAGAACTAGGGGACCTGCATTAACTGCACAAAGGTGATCCTTGTCTCGGGCTTTGGGTCCAACAACTGTAGGATCGGCATTTGAACTTCGGAGGAAAACTAGGAAAAAATGCAACTGCTTCCACCAATTGTCATGTACTAGCCGAGATCAAAGTTTTTATCCAATAAAATGTTTACAAATCAAAATTTCTAATTATAATAAAAAATACTTTATTTATTTCTAATGTTTAACATTATGTCTTTCATTAGTCAAAACTAAATTAATAGTAGTTAAACTACAAATCAATTGCTAGAGTTTGCGTGAATAGAGACTAAGAAGATTTTCAAAATATCTTATATCTCCATCCTATTTTATTTTATGGAGAAATATTGTGGAATTATCATGTTAACTACTCACAATAAAATCTCTAGATTTTCAAAAGTATCATATTTTATATTCATACTATTTTAATTCAGAGCAATCTTGTGAAGTTGTCATGTTATCTACTTTTATCCTTTCCATATAATCAATTGGAATTTGTGAAAAGAAACCATTAAAGACCACACAATTATAGGAATTTGAAACTCAACAAGATCACATGAATTTTTTTATTTTTATTTTTTCAAAAAATAGATTTCCTTTTTCTTGTTAAATTCAAGGAAGAATTACATAGTTAACATATTTCAAAATAATCATGTGTGAGGAAAAGAAGACCATGGTTTTTTTGGAGCCATGGGTATTGTTATGTAGATTGCAGGTTCCATAAATATTTTATAATGTAGTGTTATTTAAATACTATTTTAGTAGGTGAATATTCTCAAAAGCTATAATCAAACTAAATTCAGCATTTTGAAACATGAAACGACCCCATTGTGTGTATGAGTTACCATTCATGGGATGGAGAAAGCCCTGAGTTAAATGTGAGATTTCTTCTTGGATTCTCTTATTTCTGTTACACACTTTCCCCATTTACGTTTCCTTACCCCTCGGTAAACCATACGCCAAGTTTCTAGACTGCTCTTTATATTTCTCTTCTTTTCCACACTCATTTCATTCGATTCTAATTGTTGTACTTTATCATGCTCACCTCAATGGGATGGTTCCTCTATATGAAGAGAATGAGCCGTGTCACTGCTAATTTGTTTTGGGGATAAATCTTGAGTTCCTCTCTCAACTTTCCCTTCATGATACCCTGTAGCCATTAACATTACCTCTTTGCTTGTTTGGAAGAATATGGGACATTTTCTTCAGGACGATGCATTCACTGCCCTTCCATTGCCATTTCCTGCAATAGTGGAATGATCAGGATTGGATTTTTTGAATAAAAGGAAACCAGAGATCCTTGAAGGAGTCTGTCATCCCTAAAATGAGGTAGTGGTTGATCTTTAAAGCAAGATTTTTATAAATATGTGCAAATTACGGATTGTGGACTTTATCGCTCTAACTAAGTCACATCTGAATGGAATTTTGGAGAATCATAAAATCTATATATGGGGAAAACTATGCTGGATTACTACACTCTACTATCTGTTGAAATATTGGTTATCCAGTTTAAATTTATATTTTTCACACATTATTTTAATATAAATATTTAAATTTATTTAATATATTTTAATAGTTTAGTTTAATTATTAATATAGATATAAATGACTATCATTTGCACCAAGAGGTGGAAAGAAACACCTATAAGAGTATTGGGGTTATACGGAAGTAAGTAAATACAACACTTGAGTAAAATTCTACATATGTACGACTCAACAACCCTCTATTATTAATAATAGAATTAATAAAGAATGGGATCATTTTAAAATTTAGGCTATAATTCAAAAAATTCTAATAAGATAAGGATATATTAGTTTTAAGATCCAAAAAAATAAAATAAAAAAGAGAGATAAACTTTAGGTTAACTTTAAAGCCTCAGCACAAAGGTATTATATTGGAACATCCTAAAAAGGCCTTTTAAGAAAAATAGTGATTAAAACCTTTCCCAATTTTTTTTAAAGGTTTAAGTACCCATGTTGTTGATACAATCATACTTAAGTACACCTCTGCTGGACTCAATTGCAATGTATTTTGCTCTGCTTTCCCAAATCGGAGAATCCCATTTATCAGAGTTTTATATATGGTATGTCTAGAAAAACTTTTATAGCATTACTCCGGACCTCTGATGGCCCACATGATACCTTGTCATATATCGTAGGTTCTCGTATCGAAACATTTCTGATATAGTTAGTTAACCCTCGAGACTCGATATAGAATTTAAATTTTCTTTATGATTAATATGATTGACTGCATTGCCATTTATGAGTATTTTTACGACGACAATTCCAAAACACTTTGATATCCATTTAACAAGCAAATCCAATAAGAAATTTAAGTGGTAGTATCTGAAAAAGTCCTTCCCACGTAATTATTTCATGAAATGATAAGCAAGGTGTGGGTTGAATCCTACAAATTAGATCTACCCAAATAATTTGCACCATACTGTAAGAGGTTATTCCACTCCAGCGGATAACAGGGAGTAGGTACAAAGTGACGCAGTCTGGACCACATATTTACTCAATTTTGATTTTATTTCTAGAACAACCAACATGCCAAGAATGTGTTTACGCAATGGAGAGATAAGTTCCCAATGTATTATGACAGATCAAGTTGTTTAAAACATTTTTTTCATTTTTTTCAATATACAAGTGTATATAAATTCTACAGTGAATGAAATGTGTGTAAACTAATCACTTCGTTGCCTTGTATATTGAGTTATTTGGAAAAATCCATAATGCTATATTAATCAAAAAATATTTGAGAACATGTAGTAGCTGGAAGGACTTATTAATCGAGAAAATTTTAGAACATGTAGCAACAATGAAGGTATAGAAAGCCCTTAAGTGTTCAAAGAAAATTAAATCACATAAAAAAATCATAGACTAAGGAAATTTTGACAAATGCAATTCTAATTTTAAATAGTTATAATATACCAAAAATGATAAATAAATACATCAAGCATGCCATTCAAATGAATACTAGGTATAATTCCTTTCTAAAACAAATATCAGCATTCACATTTCATGGGAAGTATCTCTGTGACAATTGTAGTTTTATATTACTTGTCTGATTTGTATTACTTTTTGAATATTTATTTACAATTTTATTTTAAAGGTGGTTCCTATGGCATTAGATGGTTTTGGTTGCAGTTGTTGGTTAAGAGACAAGCCAAAAATGTTATTGGGTTTCTACATTCTATCGATAACTATGATCTAAGGTGTGTTAAGATGGACAAGTCAGGTCCATAATACATATCACAATCAGAGGTTTTAAAGTGACAAGGCTTTAAAATTTTCGACATGAAGGATGAGATATGAAATAGAATCCGTCATAATAAAGACAATCGGGTTTTCAAGGAACACAATCGGATATTGGTGATGTAAGAGGAGGTCTCACTCCAAAATACCTAATTAAGGGTGGATGTGATTTTATATTAAATATGTTATGGCAAAATTAATCACGTGAAGAGGTAAATGATATCGCAAGTTTTAGTCGGATAAGCATTTGATTTCTCTAATAAAGCTAACGTGTATCAAAGCTCATGTGGATCCACGTTGCATTAATTAATGGTGAAATGCAGTGAATTTATGGTTTTCGATATTCTAAATGCTTTCATTAGTACTAACGATTACCAAAGATTTGGCTGATAAATGTATTGGATACATCAATAATTGGTCATTTTCTTTAAGTTATTCGATGTAACTGTAGTCGTTGGTGAGTCTTTGTGTTTTTTCCTTGTAGGCTAGTCTCGATAAGCAGAATTTAGTAGAAATGTATTAATAGAAAGCCTTTTGTTTGTGAAAACTTTTTGTTTGCACTATTGTAGCTATAAATAAGTCTTCATAGAAATAATAACAATTATGATTCTATGTATGAGAACAGTGATTGTGTACAATGTGCTATTATCTATATGTTGATTCTATGTTTATGAGTTGAATTACTGCTTTATTTCAACTTTTCCATATATGTTATTGGACGTGATTGGACAATTATCATGATTGATATGTTTTAATTGAAATATTTTAAATATATTGATGAACAACAATATCATATATGTGCAGTTCATTATATCAACTAATCTAATTAACTATTTAATTAAAGAAACTATCATTACTCGTTTTATATTCATGAATGTTTTGATGATCTAGATTATAATTCTATAAGTGAAAAGATCCGTAAGTCCACATATATTAATGATACAGTTTCCTTGCATAGATATTACAAGGGTTTGTTTATTATATATATATATATATATATATATTATATATAATATATATATATATATATATATATATATATATAGTTTGATATACATTCTTTAGCTTTGCATTCATATATCCTTCACTCATCGAAGAGCATTGCAGTATCTGATACCATTGAGTATGTTATCAAAAAATCTAACCCTGATAGGCTGTTGATCAAGTAGACTCTGAATACCTCTTCCAAACCAATCTTTTGGATGAGGCTTAGCCTCCTCAACTTGAGAGGGCTCTCTCAATAGGTTCAAGATTTTTTATTAATGATTAGATGGCTAACTCTAGTAGTAAAATCGAACAAAATATATAACCTGGTTGAATCAAGGATTAGCAAACATTCATTGGGCTATGGAGTCAAGGTAGTCTTCAACAAAACATCATGATCAACAAATATGGAAGTCAAGGCACTTGGAGTTCAGGTTTACAAGTGAAACAATAACACAGTAAATCAACACAGTTTACAAGCATGTGAAGGATGTTAGAGCATTTTCCAATGAATTCTAAGTATCACAAGCTCATACCACTACAAATAAATAGTTGAACAGGGCCATACGAACACCAAACACATAAAACTCCTTGTGAATCTTGAGTAGTCAAACTGATCTCTGTATTAGTTATGAAAACCAAAGTTTCTTATAATAACATAACTTTGCTTTTGCTAATCAAATTACCAACCTTGAGGAATTCGATTCTCAAGCTTTATATAGAGTTTTACATTATTGGATACCATGATCCACCTTTAGAGGAATTTGAATTCCTAACTTAGACACCTATCTATTGACAAAACAAACTATTTAATTACAATTTGGTAGCTAGCTGTCTTTAAGAGTCCTAATCCAAATAGGAGTAAAACTCCTAAAACATGTTGTCGACAACCTTATCTGAGTCTTCCATACATTCTTTAATTAGCTTCCAACCATGTCTTCAAGTTTAATGATGTCCATAGTGCTGTTGCAAAACCTGCTGAGTCATGACCTAATTGTCCTAAAAACTAGGAGACAGAATTCCTCCTTTTAAGGCTCTTAATCCGTTATGCTTATCTTTGAGCATTTTTGCTGGTGTATATGTGGCATGCATTAATAGTCCATTGAAACACCATTTTCCACCTCTGCAAAAAGGAAATTCAAACATGTGGTGGAAAGGATGAAACATGACTGTGCTACGTAAATACTCTCTTTTCATAGCACAACCTTCATATTACTTATGAAATACTCCTTGAAACTTTGCTATATACACCACAACCATCTGAAACTTCACATATGATCCCATGGCCACCATCAACCTTAAAACATGAAATTAATTAGACCTTACTTCCGAAAAGCATCCATAAGTGTTAAATGATCATCTTCAACAGTTTCATAGCGTGCTACGAAACTGCCGTGTATGCTTTTTTTTTTAACACGGCTTTTAAACATCTATAGTGTTAGGTTCCTATACCAATAGGTGCCATATATCATGATTGAATAGGTTTAGCTTTAAAATATGTATGTACCTTTGCTTGTTGCAAATGTTTTTCATATTTGTAAGAAATCAAAAAATTAAAAAATGTAAAGGGCGTATGCCCTAGAAAAAGAATAAAAGGATAAAAACAATAAAAAAAAGGTCAAAAAAGGAAAGAAAATGAACCCCAACAAAAATAAAATACCATGAAATTTTTCAAGTTTAAATGCCGCTACTATTTACTTTTATGTATAATAAAGATTGTGTGCAACTTGTAACCTATGCCACAATCCATGGTAACCAAACAATTTAATCTTGGTAGATCAGTAAATAGGTAAAGTGAAAAAGGAGCTCAACAGTTCAATCTAAGCCCTTGGATGTAATAAGGATAGATTTAGATAGATATCACTATGTTAAAAAAAATAAAAAAATTGAAAAGGGCTTGCCAGTCTAAGTGCACCCTAATAAAGAAGTAAAAATGCTAGGTTAAGTAGGTTGGGTAAGTAGATGATGGTTGTAGAATAAATATGTGGTGAATGGTTAAGTTTAATGCTTAAATATTTTGCTTTCATCACTTGGACAAAGCACAACTCACATTGGAGACAACATATCAAAGAAACAAAGTCAAAATAATTAACCTCCCTACTCATTTCCCCTAAAATTTTCACTAATTCCCTATGTGCTAAAGGTAATTGCCAATGTTAGAGGGGCTTAGAGAATTTCTTTAACTTTTGGAGGGACCAGACCCTTGGCCCAATAATTTGAAATACCTAAAGTACTTAAAATCCCCTGCATTAATATTTACACCTCCATAAAATGCTTCATTCCCTTGATAAGACTTTTCCTATGTAAAACCCTATTTTACGTAGGAAATTTAAAAACATTCTATCTACATGAAACGCTCATATATTATTAACCTAAGTAATGTTATATGATGAAATGCTTTTGGAAACATTTACTTAGCACACTTCATATTCCATAGTCATATTAACCACTAATGTTATTATTATGTAATTCCCGAATAAAACAACATTACCCATGCCCATATTATTATATTATACAAAACCCCAAATTTTTACATATCCCACCCCGATGGTTAGATATAACCGTAAATCAAATAATAAACGAGATTAGTTAGATAATATGTAGTTAATTAGAAACCTGACCTCCCTTCCATGCTAATGAGAATTAATTAAAGTCATCATGACTAATTAATAACTCAGCGATCAATCAAATCCCCCTCGATATGCCTAAGTATTTTAATTAATATCGGGCGCGCCCCTATTATCTATCAGTCACTTCATCACCCCGACCACCATTCGATCAGATCCCTCAGATCTAATGGCTATTTCTCATATTGCGCGGGCCTTTTGGTCGATCTTTAGCATGCGATGTGAGCGGTTTCCCAAATAGTGTCGATGTTAAGTGTCGAAAGATGTGTGGAATCGTGCGGTCCTCCATAAAAACCACCTCCCTCCCAGACGTGGTTCGATGAAACCCACTTACTGCCTCCCATAAATGACAAAATTTCCCATCATTCAATTGATACCAACTGTCACTGTTGTTAACCCACCAAAATCAACCATTTACTTGTTTAAACACGAAAACCCCAGTTTTGCTTGTTTTCACTTGATTGTGCAGTAAAACCATATGTAACCCATCTGCGCCACCTAAAGCCTCTGTTAACCAATTCAAGCATGGTTTACCTCTCGAAAAGCATTCTGGTCTCACTCCATAGACCTTTCAATCTCAAATGAAACATTTTCATCCTCCCCTACAAGCCAATGCTTTCTTAATAGTTTGTTTTGTTTTACATGTGATCAGAAGACCACAGCCTTGGATAAACAGTCTTAATACTAGTCATAAGACTAGTTTACTATAAATATTGTTATCAGGTCTATTCAAACAGATATGGAAGATAAAAAATACAGTAAAAATACAAGCAAAGGAAACATGAAATAAGACGATTTACTGTTGAAACAAACAGTAAAAACATAAACTACACATTGAAAGTAAAAGGACACAATAAAGTACAGTCAAAGTGTATTAGGGTTAAAGAGTATTAGATTGAAGACCAAGTCAAGTAAATCATCTAGCATGAAGAAAAACAACAGGAAGACAATTACAAAACAGAGCATACAAATTCATGTCAATGTGAAGACAGATGAAAAATAGAGCGGTGAAAGTAAAAAGAAAATAGTAAACAGTAAAAGTAAACATGAAGACATTAAGGATTAAACAAATATGAAAATAATTTCACAAGCTACAATGAAGTTTATCCAAAGTAAAAGTGAAAAGAAGTTGAAAGGAATTTAACGTTAAAAGATGAAATTAGAGAAAAAATGGTACATTCTTCAGAAATTTCCTGTTTGAGTCATAGTTTTGCAGAAACTATTGTGGCCAATCCAAGAAGTATTTCTAGAAACTGGAGGAGTTTTTTGTTCCTAACAGGCTAATCTACAAAAAACTATCTCACTTTTTACATAGGTATTACCAAAAGGGAGATAAGTGCATGTCCGCATAGCCTATTTTTCAGTTTGTGCAAAGTCCTGTTTTTAACATTTTTTGCAGAGAAT
The DNA here is from genome assembly GCA_000404065.3 of Pinus taeda. NCBI lineage: Eukaryota > Viridiplantae > Streptophyta > Pinopsida > Pinales > Pinaceae > Pinus > Pinus taeda. Next base: position 20,651 of record APFE030829242.1, on the reverse strand, counting down.
ATTGTGAACAGTTGTAGCTGAATTTTGGGAAACTAAGAGAATTTTATGTCCAAAACATTCTTATCTACAATAACCTCTTTCACATTTTACATATCTATCACGGATTGAGATATACAAGCATATAATTAGACCCTAAGTTTGCAGAATTTCTAGGGAAGAATGCACAAAAGAAGGATGTAGTTAGTGACTGGGATGCCTCATCATCAACTAAGAGTTGCTATCAAATTCAAAATTCTCTTCTTTGTCACCATAAATCCATAGAAATAGTGCCAAATAGATTCATCAATTTTGAATGTCCTTTATTTAAGTTCTATTAATGTAAACAGTTGGAGATATTTGTGAAACTAATCTTGATATTTTTTCAAGATGTTTCAGTTTACAATTAGTATAAATACTTCTTCATTTGAAATATTTTGGGTGGATTCTTAGACATTTCTATAGAATCTTTATTTTGGAATAGAAGTGCTATTAAACAACTATTGTATGGTTGGCTGGACAAAGTAATAAAGAAAAGCACTTCTACAGGATACCTGTGTCAAACGAGAAACAAATAAGTATTCTATATCTTATGTTTTTACAGTTTCCTTGTTTAAATAGTCATATGTGTTCCATATCTGAATGATAAATAAAAAAATATATTTCAGAAAGAGCTTTACTGCATTCTATCTTTAAAATCGTTTATATTCTTAACGTTTTCTTCCAAGCTATCATAGGTAGGGAATTCTTAATTGCTCCCTAATTTTTAGTTTATCATTGTGGCCATTTAACAAAGAGTTCTTAATTGCTTTTTGTTAATGATCGCCCACTTTCTCTAATCTTGAACTTTGATGAAGGATTCTTAATTTCCCTTCCTCATTTTCAAGACCATTTCACTCTTTAAGGTGTTATTTGTATCTTGTTTAGCTATCTTTCCCTGCGAAGCCCTCCTTTGTTGAATCAACCTGATCTAGTTAAGCCATTTTTAGTTGAATCCATAACAAAATGGCCTGAAATACTTTGTTCTACCCATCTGCTCCTGAATTCCACCACCAAACAAAATCAAAACCCCACAAACTTTCATATCTAGCCTCATATCCCATAAAACAAAGCTAAATCATAAAGAGAGAGCCCTCTCTGGATTTAGGTTGGCTAGAAATCGAGTCTAAAAGATTGCTTTGTTATTACCTCAGAAATTTCTTTCTTTAACCTTGAGAAAATTCTGAGTGATAACATAGTGGCAACTCCGCTGGGGATGAACTAACATTTTCTTCAGTGATCAGACACACAAAGGGTAAACTCATCCACCTGGTGACTCCAAATCAATTTCACAATCAAGATTCCACTAGAGAAATGAGCCAGAAAGAACTATGTGAAAAGATCAGGCTTTTAATTTGGATTGTTATCCAAGACATTATGTTCTTTCTCATTGAAAATTTTTCAATGTATATTGTATTTTAGAGAAGATTTTAGATTAATTTTTTATTATTTCCCTTTGAAAAATGTAGATATAAACTCTCCTTACACATTTGAGCAACATTCTTCTAATTCTTATGAAGATCATTTTCCAATTGAGGAGAATAAAAAAATTAAGACTGATCATACAATCCCTGTACATATTCCAATACCTCATAAAGTTCCTGATAGATGTAAACCACTCATTTTACCACCTACACTCCATGCTTTCCCTTACGATTATCCTAAGCACCTCCCTAGGTTTTGATGGAGAAAATGGTACCACTGCCCAAAAACATATTCAAGCTTTTGAGGATTATCTTAACTTATTTGAAGTAGATGAAGAGGATGTCAGTATTAGGATTTTTGCTCTTTCTTTGCAAGACAAAGTCAAGAGTTGGTTCAAAACCCTACCTGTGGTAAGCATCTCAAATCTCGAGCAGTTTCTCAAAATCTTCCTTCATAGATGGATAATTAAAGTCAATATTCTTGTGATCATAGAATAATATAATCAGTTAAAAAGACAGCTAGATGAAACAATACAACAATTTTCAGACAGATTTAATCAAGCCTATTATTCAATACCATTAAATATAAGACCTCCCCTTGGTTCAACTCTTTTGCATTACCCAAGAGCATTTGATTCAGAGATAGAATTTCATCTAAGAGAAGAAACCCCTCAACAATGGAACAGATGCAGAACATGGTAGTAGATGTAAAAGTTAATCTGCAAATTAGAAGAGAAAATTTGAAAGTAGGAAAAGAGGAAAAACTTGACATTTTGATAAGAAAACAACGGAAATGATTCATAAGATGACAATGAAAGTTGAATTTTTTGTTCAAAATAACCATGACACATTTTCTTCACAAAAAGAAGAGGTTGACATCCATGAACAAATCCCTGTTAATTCCAACTACCATAAATCTGAAGATAGAGTTATAGAACCATAAGTGGAGAGGCAATTTGATGATCTAATTTGTATGTTAGGTGACATTACTTCTTATGATGATGTGCTCAAGCTTGATCAATATAATAATGATTATGTTTCTCAAATCCAAATTAACCTCGCAGAGGAATCAAAAGCTAATTTGAGGAATAAGGAAGTTCAAGTTCAGCAGCTTGAAAATAGTGATCAACTTGTTCATTTCAGCTATGAGAATGAGGAGGAAAGTGTAGAAAATTTTGAAACCAGTGAAGGAAATTTACCATTTTGTTTTGCTTAGTTTCAATTTATCAGAGATAAATATCATTCAACTAGAAATCAAATGTCAACAAGTCTTGATATTAACTATCTAGAGGGCAATAAAATCTTTGTTCAAGACTTCTCATACCTGGATTTGCAGCCCCAAAATTCCATTGAATGTCAGGTTGCAGAAGAAGACTTGGAAGACGGAACATATGATCAAATGATCCAAGTTGATTCCCTGCCTCTTTGTTTTGAATCATTTCAATTTTTAAAGGAAATGTGGTGTAAAATTTTTAAGGAAAAGGAGGAGTAGCTTGTAGAAATCCATGAAATTCCATTTGAACCTATATGTAATAAGTTGCAGCAATCCTTCCAAGTTCTTTATGATCCAATAGCTGATAGGTTGAATGATGAATGCAATCAGAATTTCTCTCCATTAGCAAACTATGAGAGTCAAAATCAAGATGATAATGGTTTCACTGGGCAGACATTACAATTAGTAGAAATATCATCACAAAGATCAGTTGAAAACATGCAGGGTGATAAAGATAAAAGTGATATTTCAGTTTCATGGTATGCAGGCGATACACAAGAGATGTGTAGTTGTTTGAATCAGTTCAAGAAAAGTGTATGTATTTTGCATGATCCTTTTGTACATTTTCTAGATTCAACAAAGGAGATCGGGAGTTTCCTTATCTTCTCAAAGGTTAACAAAGCTATATTTGATTTCAAGATCTCAATTTTAACCACCAACAAGCACAAGCAACAAAAGTCACCAATGGATTTGATGCTTGAGTGGTTGCATTGGTTGTTTCATTTTACCTAACCAACAGCCAGATAGTTAATTAGAGTAAGTGGGTAGGATTTCAGTTTGAATAAATTCAGTTTCCATCACCAAGTATATGTTAGATCAGACTCCAATTTATAGAAAAGGCTACAATTTCAGTTGAAGATTTTCAGTCAAAAGATTATACAACAGAGCATATACATGTGTGGGATAGGCCCAATGGATCAGGCTACTAGCCGACGGTGTTCTTGACATTTCACAAAGAAATGCCATCACCATGTGGAGCCACTGTTAGGTTCCTATACCAATAGGTGTCATATATCATGATTGACTGGGTTTAGCTCTGAAATATGTACGTACCTTTGCTTGTTGCAAATGTTTTTCATATTTGTAAGAAATAAAAAAATTAAAAAATATAAAGAGGGTATGCCCTAGAAAAAGAATGAAAGGGTGAAAAGAATAAAGAAAAGGTCAAAAAAGGAAAGAAAATGAACCCCAACAAAAAGAAAAGACCATGAAAGTGTGCAAGTTTAAATGCCACTACTATTTACTTTTATGTATAATAAAGATTATGTGCAACTTGTAACCTATGCCACAATCCATCGTAACCAAACAATTTAATCTTGGTTATTGCATGTTTTAGAAATAGAGAATAAAGATCTGACCAAACAGTTTAATCTTGGCATATCAGTAGATAGGTAGAGTGAAAAAGGAGCTCAACAGTTCAATATGAGCTCTTGGATGTAATAAGGTCAGATTTAGATAGATATCACTATGTTAAAAAAAGAAAAGTTGAAAAGGACTTGCCAGTCTAGGTGCACCCTATTAAAGAAGTAAAAATTCTAGGTTAAGAAGTTAGGGTAAGTATATGATGGTTGCAGAATAAATGTGTGGTGAATGGTTAAGTTTAATACTTAAATCTTTTGCTTTCATCACATGGACAAAGCACAACTCACATTGGAGACAACAAATCAAAGAAACAAAGTCAAAATAATTAACCTGCCTACTCATTTCCCCTAAAAATTTTACTAATTCCCTATGTGCTAAAGGTAATTGCCAAATTTAGAGGGGCTCAGAGCATTTCTCTGACTTTTGGAGGGATTGGACCCTTGGCCCAATAATTTGAAATACCTATAGTACTTAAAATCCCCTTCATCAATATTTACCCCTCCATAAAATCCTTCATTCCCTTGACAAGGCTTTTCCTAAGTAAAACCCTATTTTACTTAGGAATATTAAAAACATTCTATCTACATGAAACCTTCATATATTATTAGCCTAGGTAATGTTATATGATGAAATGCTTTCAGAAACATTTACTTAGCACAATTCGTATCCCATAGTCATATTAACCACTAATGTTATTATTATGTAATTCCTAAATAAAACAGCAATACCCACGCTCATATTATTATATTATACAAAACCCCATATTTTTACATATCCCTCCCCGATGGTTAAATATAATTGTAAATCAAATAATAAGTGGGATTAGTTAGATAATTTGTAGTTAATTAAGAACCCGACTTCCCCGCCATGTGAATGAGAATTAATTAAAGTCATCAAGACTAATTAATAACTCAGTGACCAATCAAATCGCCCCCGATATGATTAAGTCTTTTAATTAATATCAGGCCTACCCCTATTATCCATCAGTCACTTCATCACCACCACTCGATCCGATCCCTCAGATCCGACGGCTATCACTCGTATCGCATGAGCCTTTTGGTCGATCTTTAGCATGCGATGTGAGCGGTTTCCCAAATAGTGCCGATGCTACGTGTTGAAAGATGTGTGGAATCGCGCAATCCTCCATAAAAACCACTTCCCTCCTAGAAGCGATTAATGAAACCCACTTACCACCTCCCATAAACGATAAAATGTCTTGTCATTCAATTGATACCAACTGTCATTGTCGTTAACCCACCAATATCAACCATTTACTCGTTTAAACACGAAAACCCTAGTTTTGCTTGTTTTCACATGATTGTGCAGTAAAACCCTTTGTAATCCATTTGCGCTACCTAAAGCCTCTGTTAACTAATTCAAGCATGGTTTACCTCCCGAAAAACATTCTGGACTCACTCCATAGACCTTTCAAGCTCAAATGAAACCTTTTCGACCTCCCCTGCAAGCCAGTGCTTTCTTAATAGTTTGTTTTGTTTTACAGGTGATCAGAAGACCACAACCTTGGATAAACAGTCTTAATACTAGTCATAAGACCTGTTTACTTCAAGATTGTTATCAGGTCTATTCAAGCAGAGATGGAAGATAAAACATACAGTAAAAAGACAAGCAAAGGAAACATGAAATAAGACGATTTACTGTTGAAACAGACAGTAAAAACCTAAACTACACATTGAAGGTAAAAGGACACAGTAAAGAACAGTCAAAGTGTATGAGGGTTAAAGAGTATCAGATTGGAGACCAAGTCAAGTAAATCATCTAGCATGAAGATAAACAACAGGAAGACAATTACAAAACAGAGCATATAAATTCATGTCAAAGTCAAGATAAGTGAAAAACATAGCGATAAAAGTAAAAAGTAAACAGTAAACAGTAAAAGTAAACATGAAGACATTAAGGATTTAAAAAAGATGAAAACATTTTCACCAGCTACAATGAAGTTTATCCAAAGTAGAATTGAAATTTTTTTTAAAGTAATTTAAGGTTAAAAGATGAAATTAGAGAAAAAATGGTACATTTTTAAGAAATTTCCTGTTTGCGTCATAGTTTTGCAGAAACTATTGTGGCCAATCGAAGAATTATTTCTAGGATCTGGAGACGGTTTTTGTTCATAATAGGCCAATCTACAAAAACCTATCTCACTTTTTACACGGGTATTACAAAAATGGAGATAAGTGCATATCTTCACAGTCTATTGTTCAGTTTGTGCAAAGTCCTATTTTTGACATCTTTTTAGGAGAGAATATTGTAAACACTTGGAGCTGTATTTTGGGAAACTGAGAGAGGTTTGTCTCAAAAAAATTCTTATCTACAATAACCACTTTCACTTTTTACATATCTAGCACGGATTGAGATATAAAAGTGTATCATTGGACCCTAAGGTTGCAGAATTTCTGGGGCAGAATGCACAAAAGAAGGATGCAGTTACTGACTGGGATGCCTCATCATCAACTAAGTGTTTCTATCAAATTCTACTTTCTCTTCTTTGTCACTATAAATCCATAGAAATAGTGCCAAATAGATTCATTAGTTTTGACTGTCCTTTATTTAAGTTCTATTAATGTAAACAGTTGGAGATATTTGTGAAACTAATCTTTATATTTTTTCAAGATATTTCAGTTTACAATTAGCATAAATACTTCTTCATTTGAAGTATTTTTGTTGGATTATTAGACATTTTTGTAGACTCTTTATTTTGGAATAGAAGTGCTATTGAACAACTATTGTGTGGCTGGCTGGACAAAGTAATAAAGCAAAGGACTTTTACAAGATACCTGCGTCAAACAAGAAACAAATAAGTATTCTATATCTTATGTTTTTACAGTTTTTTTGTTTAAATATTCATGTGTCCCATATTTGAATGATAAATGAAAAAATATATTTCAGAAAGAGCTTTACTGCATTTTGTCTTTAAAATCATTTATATTCTTAATGTTTTCTTCCAAGCTATCATAGGCAGGGAATTCTTAATTGCTCCCTTCTTTTTTGTTTACCATTGTGGCCATTTAACAAATATTCTTAATTGTGTTTTGTTAATGATCACCCACTTTCCCTAATCTTGATCTTTGTTGAAGGATTCTTAATTGCCCTTCCTCATTTTCAAGACCATTTCACCCTTTAAGCTATCATTTGTATCTTGTTTAGTTATCTTGTCCTGTGAAGCCCTCCTTTTTTGAATCAACCTGATCCAGTTAAGCTATCTTAAATTGACTCCATAGCCCAATGGCCTGAAATACTTTGTTCTACCCATCTGCTCCTAAATTCCACCACAAAACAAAATCAAAATCCCCCAAGTTTTCATAACTAGCCTAATATCCCGTAAAACAAAGCTAAATCATAAAGAGAAAGTCCTCTCTGGACTTTGGTTGGCTAGAACCTGAGTCTAAAAGATTGGTTTGTGGTTACCTCGGAAATTTCTTTCTTTAACCTTGAGAAAATTCTTAGTGATAACATGTAGTTTGGGAATTTTTTCAAAATTCCATGAAGATTGATCTGATTACCAAAATAAAAACAACTTAACCTTATCAGATGTTCTTCTTCACAAATTTGATCTTCACCTTAATGAAAGACTGACCTATAAATTTATCGTTTTTTGCACTGTTTTTATCTAAAAAATAGGTGTTGAGATACAGCTTATATCTTTTGATCCCTGATAGATGTTACAAAAATGGAAAATGTTTTTGTACATAAGAACATTTATACGAAAAACCTATCTTAGGTTTTTGAAAACCAGCTCCAGTTGTTCAGAATATGCATTATAAAATCATGTATAAAACAGGAAAATTATGAATTCTGAAAATAGGTCTCCAAGTAAACTTAGAAACTCCAAATCATTAGCACCTGGGAGAAATTTGAAAGAGGTTTTTATTCCTTGTTATGTTCTTAGAAAAAACCTCCTTCAGATTTTTGAAACTCATCTTCATTTGCCTGAAAATTCCTTTTGAAACTAACAGCTCAAAATAGTCCAAGGAACACACAAATCCCATTATAGCTCCTGGTAGACATACATGTAACCTGTCTGGATGAAAGCTTGTGAAGATGAGATCATCCATGATAGCCTTCTTTTTATCCTTTCATATTCATGGCAATTTCCCTTTATAACCCAAACTGTCCTCTTAAAAATATGACAACTGTAAAGAACTTTTTGGACACAAAGTTGTTTGTCAAAAAGTTAACTTTTCAAAGGTGACAGCTAACTGATACATGCAAAGGTTGAAAAGTAAATGATAGAGAAGAGCTTGGGTAACTTTTTTAATGAATGATATTCAAATGTGGAGAGAAATATGACAAAATAAGGGAGTAGAAAGAAACAACCACTTCATCAACCAATAAAAATAACTTTGTTTTTCTTGAAAAAGAAGGTTGCACTCCTAAGCTCCTATCTCTTGATTCTTGATAAATGTTACAAAAATTAAGGAGGTTTTTGTAGGTAAGAATGTTTGTAAGAAAAAAATCTTTCAGGTTTCAAAAATGAGTTCTCAGTTACTCAGGAACCCCCTTGGATGTTGACTACCAAAAAATAGAAAAGCAAGGTTTTTGCCTCATAATGCGCTACAAAAATAGCAGTGTTTTCATAGCGCAAAACAAACATTTTACACTGTCCACACTACGAAATCGTGGTTTCAGGGATAATTTCAAAATTTTCAAAATGGTTTAAGCTATGAGTTTCTAAACCGATTCTAAATCGAAAGTAAGACTTATGAGACATGCAATAAGATTGTTAGATTTTATTTCGATATAAAAATGAGACCTATGAGACTCCTAACCTATCACCTACCCTCTAAAACATAGGATGACTTGACACTCATCTAAGACCATGATTAGGAAAAATGTAAACTCTTATTTTGGTGATAACAGAATATAATATTGTGGAACACATGAAGGTTAAGGGAAACCTTTCTTTCTACGAGATTAGTAAATTGAAACAACAACAAAAACTGTTGTTTAAAGAGCTTAATGCATTAAGAATTCTTTTCAGGGTAAATCAGATAGGAGAAAATAAATTCCAATGCGTTTTGAACTAGCTAGTGTGGTTCATCATCAGGACCAATTGAAGATGCAGATCATAACATAGGATTAAATAGAGGTCGATGTAGAGGCCAAAATATCATATAACGGTTAGTTTATGGAAATTAATATTTTAATAATGATTATTAAGATGAAATAATATTCCTTATAATGACTAGTTTAAAATAATATATTATAATTTATATAATAATTAAGATAAAATACATAATAAAATAATAAGAAAAGGTCGAAAAACGTAAAGTTAATAAGAAACAAACAATCCAATTCAAACAAATACAGAGAACAAAGTCAAAAGATAAAAATAAATAAATAAAATAAAAAATAAGAGTCAAGACTTGATTAATGGGTCAAGATCCTATAAGAAAAATAATAATTAAAGGAGTCTACAATTAAAAAAGCAATCAAAGATGAGGGTAAATCTAATAATTATTATAAATACTTTAATGGTAATTTATGAAAAATATATTTCTAATAATGATTATTAAAATCAAATAATTTCAATAACGAAATAGTTTAAGAATAACAATATTATGATTTATACATAATGTTAAATCATTCATATTATATAAATATAAATATAAATAAATAAATACCGATTAATGAATCAAGATCCTATAACAAAAATAATAATTAAATGAGACTAAAATTAAAACAAAGTAATCAAAAGGTAGAGTTTTTTTTTCAAGGTGAGAAAACAGATGAAAAGAATATTAAAATTAACTGAAAAAAAAATCATAAATAAAAATGTCAAACCTCAGAAAACAAAATAATATGCAAACAGAAACAAACTAGGAGGATAGGACAGGGACCCAGCTTCTGCTAATATTCCAACTATTGTCTCTATTTAAATTATTAGGCCTTTCTTCGATTTCCAAGGTCTCCCTAGATTTACAATGATGGAAATGACTAACCTTGGCAATGACATGGTCTTCCTCAATATATATGTGATGCCTAGATTTTTTTTGCATGTTATGCCAAAGCAGAGGAGCATGTCATGCCATGCTTGATGTTGGCTGCATGCTCACGAATCCTTTGAATAATAAAGTGTCCAATCTCACCAATATAGGGAGTCGCACAAGATCAAGGGATAAAATAAACACCATTCATATTTTTGGTGTCCACAACGTATTTAATGGACTTGGGGAGCTTCGGATGGTATTTAAAGGCCTAAAGGTTGAAGGAACCTTATGCTTCTTTAAGATCCTCGTAATCTTAGCCTTACAACCTTTTTTAGTTTTGAGGAAAGCCTTAGTACACTCGTGTCTACTATATCCATTATTAAATAAATCACTCAGATGGTTATCATCAGAAACCCTTAAAGCTCTAGTCACTAAAGTATTTAGAAAACCAACATTTTGAGCGAGGAAATTATGAGAATTAGCATGAAGGTATTTCTCTATGTGAGTTTTATTTTATTTTTTATTTTTATTTATTGAATTTGTTCCCTATATTTGGTTGACTTGGATTACTTGTTTCTTATTAATGTTTATGCTTTTTCGATCTTTTTTAATTATTATTATTATTTATTTATATTAATTATTACTATAAATTATAATATTATTATTCTCAAACTAGATGTTATATTAGACGTTATAGGAATATTAATTGATCTTAATAATCATTATTAAAATATTAATTTTTATAAACAAGTTGTTATATGATCTTTTGGTCTCTACATCACCCTCTATTTAGCCCTGTGCCATGATCTGCATCTTCATTTGGTCCTAATGGTGAACCATATTAGCTGGTTCGAAACACGTTGGTGAAATTTTTTTCCTATGTGATTTCTACTGAAAAGACTCTTCTTAATGTAATATGGATCACAGAAGCCTTGACTCAGAAGTTTAATGCATTTCATGCATGTCCTTTTCATTTATTAATTCCTTAAAATAATACAATTTTAAGAAATTGATATTAACATTTTGAATATTTTATCCTTTCATTTGGTTCCTATCTCTGCTATATATAGTTAATTTAAATTTAAAATAAAAGTGAAAGGTTACATAAAAGGAAATTGGATGCAAAAAAAGGAATATTTGGGAAATAATGTAGCTTAAACTAGAATTAGAATTAGAATTAGAATTGTACAAATCTACAAATAATTTTGTTGTTGCTGATAATTAACATTCGATAAGAATGTTTTTTTTTTTTGTAAACATGATAGAGCTCTCTATATTTACTGATTCAGAAAAATTTACAATCATGTCCCCCGACTACTCACCTACCTAGAGGAAACTAGGTGACCATCGGTCAGCATTGTATCCATTCCAAAATTTGAATAAGTTCAGCAAAAAACACTTATTTCTCGAGAGCTTATCACTATTGTCTTTACAAGACATATCAAAATTGCTCATTTTCTTTAGTTTACTAACATTCAAAGATAAACAACAAAATAAAATATTCCTGATCAGAGGATGCTATCTGAATTGAAGCCTTCACACTAGAACTTGGTGCCTTCACCCCAGTGCCTAGAAGCTTGTGACCCTGTGATAACTTCCACTTTATCTCGGACAGTGCTTTCTCAATCCGACCCAAAGCAAGATTATTCTTGTAGGTTTGGATTTGTATAGTTGCCAGGTCTTTCAGAATTTCCACCCGGACTTTTTCTAGCTCCTTCCTCCTTTCCTGCTTGTTGAGGACTTCCCCTTCCATGTGTTCTTGATGGAGCGTCATGGCACGAGCTATGACATGCTTCATAATCCAATATTGATGTAGGGTCTTTTTGAAGAGCGATTTCCTACCATTTATCATTCCCGGGTCCTGCAGCAGTCCTTCCCATTCATCCATGGGTAAGTCTCTACCCCTAAGGTTATTTCTCAACTATGTCTCCCAGCTCCAGATTAGTTCTCTAACCTCCTTCGAGTTTCCCTCCATGTATGAATTAATTATTTTCTTCATTTGCTCTTCTTGTGTCTGCCTGCCTCTTTTCTTCCCTGCACTGCTGGTGCCTTCTTCTTTTTTTATTGTCCTCTTGGTGCGCCTGGGAGCCATTCTTCTTTTTGTCTGTGGCTTAGCTCCCTTTTCCTGTAGCTGTTCGTTATGGTTTGCAATTGCTCCCTTTATTTGGGTAAAACCTATCACAGAATAAGCATTTATGTCATTGTTATCAATTTTGTATGCATTTTTATCATGAGTATTTCTCCCCCCTCTCTTCTTGGTTTCTCTCTGGTAGTTTCCTTCCCTTTGAGGTTCCACCCTTTGATTTCCTTCCCGTTTATACACTACTATGGCCTCTCTGATTTGTTTGGTTTTGGAGTACCCTATTTTACCCAGGCATGCACTATGCATGCTGAAGTCTTCCTCCTGAGTCAAAAACTCAGTCCTTCTCAAGAGATCGCGTCTCTTGCTAGTTGGGTTGCATGCCCCTTTACTAGTTTTAGCTTCCTTAGAGTTGTTAGGCTTATCCTGGCTGTTTACAGTTTTTTCCCTCACCATGAGGTGCCACTCATTCTTCCCTAGTTTTTGGGCTTTCCCATCTCCTTTGTCTTTATTCCACATGATATGCAACCTTCCTGGACTGTTGATAGCCAGGATGTCACTTTTGCTATGGGGATCCTACAAATTTGGGCCCTGTGAGCCCTTTCTCTCCCTTTCCTTACCCTTATTTTTATCCTTCTTTTTTGCCTTGGCCCCCAAGGATTCCTCATTGAGAGCTTCGTTCTTAACTCTACAATATCTACCATGGTTTCTGTTATCTACCTAGAGCTACATAACACTTTTCATACCTATTCTAGATATCTTACTAGTTATTTCTTCATAGGATGGGAGAGGAAGTTTCACATACCCTTTTACCTCCCTTCGCTTCGCTATCTCCTTTGGCTCTCGCTTGTTGTTTGTTCTTTCGAGTTCACCACCTTTCTCCTTGCTCGTCTGCATGCAATGTGTCTGTTTTTCCTTTTCCTTAGGCTTTATCCCCTTGTCATTTTCCTTGCGTAGTTTTACAGCCAGCTGTCTTGCCTTCCCTCCTTCCTTGGCCTGCCTCCCTTCCCCCCTACCTTGGGATGATACCCACTTGTCCTGTCCACCATCCTTCTGGTGAGCTCCAGTATTGTAGCAATAATGCTACAACTCCTGAGGCTTCCTGTCTCTCATTTTATCAACTCGGTTGTTCGTACAAACTTGGAAGCGACGGTGCTGTATGCACAAGTACTAGATCTTGTCGCAGCTGTCACTTGGTCAGCTGGCACAAGTCTGTTAGGGCTCAAGCCAACTTCTATAGGCTCACAGAAGAAGCTCTATCAATGATGGATGAAAGCTAGCTCAAAGGAGACTAAGCTAATTGACAAAAAAAGTAATTCAACGCATGTAACCCTAGGAAACCCTAATTTGAATAATCTGACCTCTATAGTGCAATGAGGATAAGTAATGCTGCTACCAATGCTGCTACTATATCTAACAAGTGAGAATGCCTAAATCTACACTACCGACTTTACCAAGGACATGTTTTTATGCTTTTTCATTAAAGAGGCGGAGTGATTGGGTTTTGCTTGCTTATTAGGGTTTGATTGTGCAGATTGGGTGGAGAAGGAAGGAAAGCGTGGGATAGGTTGGGGAGGCTAAGTGAGGTCCCTATGGACCCTTGGCATCCATCCACAGAGGTTTCCCACGTGCAGGAGCTCAGCAACCACGTGAAAGGCCTCCTACAGGATGTCTGCAGGGGATTCTACAGGAAACTCAGGGTTTTCTACAGGATATCTCTGAATTACTACAGGATGGTTCTGAATTGCTACAGGATGGTTCTGAATTGCTACAGGATGGTTCGCCGAGGAGAACTGAAGTGAGGAGAAGGTGATGGACGGGTAGAAAGGGATGTGAAAGGTAAGGGTCAGGCTAGTGATGACTCAAGAATGGGAGGATGAGATGGAAAACAGGTGGAGGGAGCGTATTGGAGTGATGGACGTGAAAGGGCAGAGAATGAGGCCAAGTGAGGATTTGGAGATGATTGGGAAAGGGTAGAGCGTTGTGTAAGGCAGAAGAACGTGGTTGCATGTGAGGCCAGAACAGAGAAGATGGCAATGAACGAGATGGAAGGGAGTGTGAATAAAGCTAATGACCGAAACTGTTGATCAAACCAAGAAAGCGTAAACCTACACTTAAATATACCGTGACCTTCTTTAACAGTGATCCAAAACGCAAGTAGAAGTACGTATGCACTGTGGCGAAGAGATGTGTGGTTTGTATAAATGACAAGGAAGCATCTAAATCCAAATCATAATGGCATCAACCAACTTCATGCATATTTGTGGTGGTCTGCTACGTACTACACCCCAATCTTCAAACGAGATGGCAGTGAGCCTTAACAAACGATTTTAATGGAGCTCCAATGAATATCATGCATTAACTGCTACGCTAAACAAAGTGAGAGGAATTGCACCATAACCAAAACCTATCTAACTCATAAGAGAATCGAATTACAAGACTGCCATTCACATTTCATGTGCAAATAAACTCAAAGTGCTGGAAAAAGAAATAGAACAATACTAAAACAGAGGGGATCTATGGCTCTCAGGTTGGGCCCTAACTTGAGAGCTATAGTCTCCTGATGAAAACTCAGGATTTGCTCACAAACTATCCTTTTTATTCATAGCTCAATGTCATGCCAAACTGGCTTACAGCAAAAAGGAAAACAAACTTGGACTGATTACAAAATGATATGATAACCCAAACGATTCAACAACCTATCTAAGGCTACGGCCTCCATATTTATACAAAAAAGGTGATGATCCGCCAAGTAGCCTTGATTCTAGGAGCTCG
>APFE030829238.1:0-42019 GCA_000404065.3 Pinus taeda | reverse complement strand
GAAGCCGAAAAGGTTTTGCAGGAACTCCATGATGGGCCCGCAGGCGGACACTATGCTGGAGATGCTACTGCACATAAGATCTTACGTGCGGGGTATTATTGGCCCACACTTTCAAAGACTCACACAGTTACGTGAGGAAATGCCAAATCTGCCAAACTACCGCAGGGAGACAAAAGAAACCGTCCATGCCACTACAGCCGGTAAAAATTGAGCAACCATTTAGTCAATGGGCCTTGGACATAATAGGTGAGATCGTTCCTCACTCTTCTAAGTAGCATAGGTACATCCTCACGGCAACTGATTATTTTACTAAATGGGTAGAAGCAGTTCCTCTCAAGACAGCTAATTCTGAAAAATCATTGAATTCATAGATCAATTTATAATCACTAGGTTTGGATTGCCGACGGCTTTGATGTTTGATAATGCTTCATACTTTTCTGGGAATGCAATGACTGAGTTTGCACTTAAAAGAGGGTTCAAACTGAAATATTCGGCCAACTACTATCCGCAAGGAAATGGACTAGTTGAGTCAACAAATAAAAACCTAATCAGGATTATTAAAAGAACAGTTGACCAGAACCAAAAGAATTGGCACAAAACTTTGGTAAATGCTTTATGGGCAGATAGAATAACGAAGAAAGCTTCGATCGGCACTTCTCCCTTTAACTTAGTTTATGGGAAGGAAGTGGTTCTTCCAACTCACTTAATGATCCCCTCCTTGTCTTTAGTACAATACATCAATGAAGTATCTACTTCCTCCTTGCAATTAAGACAAATGGAAATAATTAAATTAGAAGAACAACGAGAACAAGCTAAGAAAACCCATGCTCATCACCAAGCGCTAATAAAATCCTCTTTTCATTCAAGCATAATGACCAGAAAAAACTTTCAGATGGGAAATCTAGTTTTGAAATGGGATAAGGCTCATGAAGAGAAGGGCAAACATACAAAATTCCAAAAAATGTGGCTTGGTCCTTTTCAGATTGTAGAAGTCATAGGCCCATCAACATTTGTGTTGTAGGATTTAGCAGGTAGAAAGGATTCTTTGCCTGTTAATGGACAGATCCTGAAAATATACTTTCCATAGAAGATTAGTCTTCTATTTTTTGTAGGCTAGATTTTTGTTTTTCTTCTTTCTTATAAATAAAACCAGTTGTAGATGGTTACTACAGGAGTTCATGCAAAAGGACACCAAATTCTCTGTTAGATTTTGATTTTTCGCTTGTACAAATAGTATAAATTTTTGAAAAATCTGATCTTTATTATTGACGGATAGAGTTAAACTTTAGCCTAGATATGATACTAGTTTCAACTTCAAAGAATTTTATGAAAGCAACCTTTGGCAAAAAATTTGTTTTATATCAACACAATGAAAGGTATCAATAATAAAATGAGTATTCTCTGTAAAACTACTGTTTCAAACTCTATTATTGTCGTCCAGAGCTTTCTTAAGGAAAAACAATGGTTTCCTCCCTGCTAAAGAAAATCGCAGCATTCAGAGAAACAATCCGAGAAAACACTATGTCTCAAAGAATAAGAGGTCTCATCACGAGCCGGCTTATCATGATCACAGATATTATAACTTGCTGACTTTGCCAATACTTTCCACCAAAACAAGGCAACGACTGAAGATTGTTGCAATCAAAAGACGAGGGGTCTCATCACAAGCCAGCTTGTTCAAAAAAAGTGTAAATCAAGTGAATGACTGTGTCATAATTTGGCCACCAAACCAAGACATTGTTCTTTAGAGAATAAAAAAGAAAAAGTGTCAAAATGGGTTTTTCTCTGAAAAGTTGTAAATAGCCTTAAGTAGGATAAAGGATCATTGTTGGGTAACAGGTAACCCTGTCGAGGCTATGGATGCTTGCTGGCAGCAGAGGCTCTACCTACGATAAATGAGCATATTTTAAAAAGCCAGCACATAGAGATGACCTTATTTTATCTTTAAAAGACCAAGTAATGGCTGGTGTAAATGCAAGGACTAAGCTTCAGGAAACGAACGATTGGAATAGAAAAAGGTTCAAACAAAATATCATTAATAGGATAAGACATAATGTACTCTATCTGTCCATAACAAATTTTAGACTTATGAAAGTTTTTCTGTTTCAGAATTTAAAATTCAATAGAAAATCAGAGATAACTGGTTCTTCCCAGTGAATCGCCATTGTTGTGGCCACCAACAACCCCCTCTTTGTTTGATATTAGAAATAACACCAAGCAAATGGGGACCCTTAATAAAAATTCAAACAAACAGTTTTATGAACATTTTTTGTATTTGTTTCCTTAAAACTTTATCGCGACAAAAGAATGAAACATTTTTTTATGAACATAATAAACTACGAAGAAGCGATGCGAAATTCATCGCATCGCATTCACTATGAAGCGCTCTTAAATGAAAAACTTAAGAAATCTCCGACGGCCGATATGCGATGTCGCATATCGCAACATCGCGTAAAGTAGCACACAATGACTAATTTTTGCGATCTGCGATACTGTGATGCCGCGATGCTATAATGCGATATTGCGATGTCGCGATGCTATAATGCGATCTGCGATCTGCGATGAACGTGAATTTTCCTCGGCGCAGTATTCAAGGAAAGTTGTCCATTAACCAAAATTAAGCGCGCGCCTTAAAAAGAAATTAATGATTGTACGCCAAAGTATCCAGGAATGACAACTTTTTGTTTTTCGAAGGGTCAGTTCGCTATGAGTGTCATAATTATGCATACATAAGATTTAAATATTTCATGTCAATCTTTATTACCATTACTCTTTTCCTTTGCGTAAACTATAAAATAGGAAATAACATGAAGCAATGTGTAGGAAACATCTAAGGAAAAGGGGAAAGTGCCAATGCTTGGAGAACAGAGAAGAAATCCCTTCAGAAACGGATGCCGCATATGACAGGACCACAGATTCCAGAGTATCACTCAACAGATGCTGATGTCGATAGGTCATCTAAAGCTCAGAATCAAAGGCGCACAAAAGCAACATGATTACAAAAAACCATGAAGCTTACACACCAGAAAAGCCCGGAATAAAGAACGGAGGCAGTTTTCGATCCAGAGAATTGTTCAGAGAGTAAAGTCTTTAACTCGTCCAGTCGTTCGCAAGGCCGGAAACCGAAATAGCAAAAGCAAAATCAGTTTCAGGGAAATTTGAGTTATTACCAAGTATACACACAGTGAATACACCCAGTCAGAGGAAGATTCTCTAAAATATCTTATAGTTTACCAGAAAGTGGTGCCAGCGCTTGTTACTTCTATTTTTATAGCACACACGAAAGGGGAAGGCAACCAGCTGACTCTTCCCAGTCGAATGTTGCATGCTTACAGCACTAAGGAGAAAATACAGAAATAGTTCAGAGTCTGATTCAATTTTTAGAAATAGTTTTGCTTTATCAGAAGGACGGTCATTTGAAAACCGGATCCTAAATTTATGTAATCAAGTTAATTAGCTAGCAGTATTTAAACCCTTCTCAGGCATTTAGAGAAGGGTCCGGAATTTGTCAAAAACGCGTCCTCAGAACATGCACTTTTGCGCCCTCGGAGGTGGTTTTGATGAATGGATGGATCAAGGTTTATTAATGTTTGCATCTGATATCTGCTACTGATGTTACACTTCTGTACGCTTAGTAGATGTTAGAAAAAGGAGAGATAAATCATTGTTGCTTGAAGCTTATGAGTGGAACCAGTCATAAATGGTACTTTTATCTCTTGACTATCTCTGCTTATATTCTTAAAGTGATTTATAAGTTTCAGTTGTTTATATGTCATTGTATGAATGTATGGGTTATCATTTGGCACTTTTGTATGGTGGAGTCATATTGTTTATTCCTGACATATGAGTAACTTATTATGCGATATGCTGTTCACAACTGTTTTGCCTAACTTCTTATGCAAAGTGGTTTATCTTTAATTATTTCTATTCTTATAATAGTTGAATGATCTTTATTTCCAGTTATTGTTAGAAATCTTTTTGGATCGCATAATAGAAGATATACACCCCGGGTTAGTGTAGATTAGATGTGTTGTTTCTCGCTAGATTACAATAGCATAGAGTAAAGTTAAAGGACCTGAATTAGATTAACTTTAAATTTTTCTTAGACCAGCATAGTTCAACTCTACACACACACACACACACCCAAGATCGGGAAACTGGTCCCGTTATCCCCAGTCGGACCCACTATACCAAACGGATAAGGAGCTGCCAACCAAGGTCTGGACCGGGTGGGTATCCCCCTTGTTGTCGACCCGATTTTTGGGGCTTCAACAGATACCCAAACTTCTAGAATATGTTTTCTCTCAAAAACTCAGCTGCTCTTTCTTTTGTTGCTGACTTGATTGCTTTCGTCTCTACCCATTTTTCCAGATAGTCGGTGCACACAATGATATATTGTTTCTGTTTTTAAGGAGGGTTGATAGGACCCATAAAGTCCATGCCCCACTTCTCAAATGGCTCAAATGTCACTTAAGGCTGCATGGGCAGCTCATCCTTTGGAGTAGGTTTCCCCATCCTTTGGCATCGATCACATTGGCTGATATGTCTCTTCACATCTTGATGAAGAGTGGGCCAATAGTAACTTGCTTACAAAATTTTGAAGGTAGTCCTTTTTGTTGCAAAGTGGCCTCCACAAGGCCCGTCATGACAGGTCAAGAGAATGTCAAAAACTTCCTCCTCCCTGACACATCTTCTAAAGATCTGATCTGGGCCAAGTTTGAAGAGATTGCCCCCAATCCAGGAGAAAGGGGTGCTTTTCCTCACGATCTTGCTCTTCTCTTTTGAGGACAGGTGTGGTGGGAACTGTGTTGAAACCAGGTAATTTTCTATATCAGCAAACCATGGAAAGAGTACTGAGATAGAATAGGTGTTCATCGGGCATTTGATGATCCACCATTCCTTCCTCACCTACATGAAAATTTACTCTAGACAAGAAGTCAACCACAACATTTTCTTTACCAGGCTTATCAGCAATGGTTAGATCAAACAACTGTAATAAAAGCAACCACCTAATAATGCAAGCATTTACATCTGGTTTGTTCATTAAATACCTAATTATAGCATGATCATTGTGTACAAAGGTTTGATAGCATGTGATGTAAAGTCTGAATTTATTTGAGGAATGTACTACAACTATGATTTCCTTCTCTGTTACCATAGAGTTTAACTCTGCCTTGAACAAATTTTTACTTATAAAGTATATGGCATAAGGTAAATTTTCATCAACTTGCCCTAAGGCTGCTCCTATTTCTTTGTTCATGGCATCTTTATGGATGTGGCAGGGTATGGCCCAGTTTGGGCCTCTCAAAATTATGGCAGTCACAAGTTTTCTTTTCAAGGTACTTAGGGCTTCTTGATTGTTTTTAGTCCATATGAACTTGAAATCTTTTCCAAAAATACCAAACAATGGAGAGGCTAACTTATTGAAATCTTTAATGGATCTTCTGTAATATCCCGCTAAGCCTAGGAAACTTCGGACATCTCTCACCTTTTGAGGAGGTGGGATACAGATTCTCCACTTACCATTTTTCTTTGGCAGTAGCACCAAACGAGAGACCCATTCACTGTCACAGATGGGGTAGATGAATCCTGCATCCAATAACTTTTGTAATTCTTCCTTGACAATGTCTTTAAGGGCTGGATTCATCCTCCCTTGAGGTTGCTTGACTGGTTTACAGTCTTCCTTAATGTATATTTGATGAGTACAAACTGAAGGGTGCACTCCCTTCATCTCCTTATAGCTCCAGGCGAAGGAATCTAAATGTTTTCTAAATAAACTGCATAGTTCCTTCTCCTGGGAAGTGGATAGGGATGAGTTGAGTTTCAAAGTTCTTTTTGGGACGAACTCTATATTCTTAACATGGAGAGAGGTTAGGTTAGCCACACAGAGATCAGTTAAGGGATTGTCTTGGGTTTCTTTCACTAGATCTTCTAATGGAAAAATACTAGGGGTGGATTCTAAATTAAATTTTCAATGGTATCATCCTCATTCTATGGTTCCCCCCCATAACAGTTTCTACCATACATAGTGGTGCAAAATAGATTTCATCCTCATCCTCCTCCTCCAACTAGAGAGGTAGATCATGTTTTAACAGGGGTCGGGCAGGAGGGTATAGGACTAGCTTCTTGGAGATATGCCCGTTCTTGATTGTTATGTTCCCAGCTCGACAACTGATGTAGGCATCTGTAGTAGCCAACTAGGGCCTTCCCAGGACGAGAGGATACCCAGTGAGCTTTGCCTTCGGCTGGAGAACTAGGAAATCAGTGGGGTACTTCCAAGAATCAATGGAGGCCATCATATCCTCCACAATCCCTTCAGGTGTCACAGTGGAGCGATCTACTAGATGTAGTACTGTCGTGGTCTTCCTCAAGGAGCCCTGAAGGTTGAGTTTGAGCATGGTGTACTTTTTCATCACATTAATGGAAGCCCCATGATCAATCAAGGTGTGTGGGATCATGGTTCCATTGATGTGGACATCAACTACTGGGTTTCCAGGGTCTAGATATTTCAGACAGATTACCTGCCCCAACATCAGCTCAGACAACTGTCCTATGACATTGATTGTTGGGGCATCTCTCTTTCACCTGCCTAGATGCTTGAAGCACTTCCCTTTGATCATATTATTGTATATAGGCACATCCTTTATGGCTTGGATAAGTGTTATCTTTACACATAATTGTTTCAATTCTCCTTTAAGAAGTTCAGTTTCTTCTATGGTGGGTTGTGTTATCTTGGATAATCTCTTAGGAAAGGGTGGAATTTCTTTCGGTTGAATTTATTCTTTATCTTCCTCATCCTCCTTAGGGGGAGGCTGACTATCTGGGAGAACCTTCCCAGATCGTAGGTTAATCTCCTAAATCTCCACAGCATAGGTTGGGCATGACAGTTCCCCACTATATACTTGTTGAGCCTATCTAGTTTTTGGGTTTGAATTCAGTTGAGGAGGAATTTAGTGTTGCCTTGGTGGAGCAGGAGGCAGTGGTTCCAGTTGAGAAGGTGGTGGAGGAAAAAGAGTGGGAGGAGAGTTGTATTGGGGCCTCCACCCCTGATGAGATGCATTCCGTTGAGGTTGTAGCTGAGCATATGAGTGAAATGAATGAGCAGTTGGTTAGACATGATATTGAGGTGGATGTGACCAAGGAGGAGGGGTGGACCAGGAAGGATGAGCATGCAGACCCCAAGAAGGTATGGAAGTGGCTTGATTGGGGTTGTAGTATGCTTGAGAAGTCCCTTGCATTCCCTGCTAGTATAGTCTAGGTCCATGAGGTCTCCTTTGGTTCATGAAGTAGATTGGTTCAGTGGCTCCTTCAGCCCCTTGGTATACAACTTTAAGCTCGAGCAAGGAAGGGAACTTATCTTTAGAATGATATTCTTCACAGACTGAAAAAACCTCTATAGAGTTCAATGGACATTCATTCCTAGGATGCCTTCTAGTGCACCTAGGACAAAAAATGGCCAAAGCCCTCTCTGCTTCCTCTTCTTTCCTTTTGATATGCCAGGTACCCATTTGCATGGCAAGAGTCTGCAACATGTCACTCTTGAAGTCTTCCATCATGTTTCCAAGTTCAGCTTTGATTGATGAACTGCATGAGGAGGTACTAGCTATGGGTTCACTCCCCCTACCTCTCTTTCTGGCTACCCTATAATGGTTTCTAAGAAAAGTCTTTACTTCTTCATAAGGTATTTGGCAGATGTCTCCCCCATCTAATAGATGGATTGTGTCTAGAAGGTCTTCCATAATTCCCCTGAGCAGGACCAACTTCAGTGATTCGGGGTCAAGTGTGCACCTGTCCCTTTTATAACTGAGCTAGAATCTCTCTTCATAATCTTCCAATAATTCATTACTTCCGATGGTCATTCAGAAGATTTCTTCCTTCGTATATTTTGACCTACAGTAGTCCTGATATTTTTGATTAAAGGCTTGCTACATCTGAGCCCAAGTTGTGATGCTATTGCCAGGTAACCCCATGAACCAGCGTAATGCTGCATCCTTAAGAGTAGAAGGAAATAGTTTCAACTTTTGCTCATCTTCTGCATTGTCATAGGTTCGATAGATAATAACAAACTCAAAAAGAAAGGTGTCAATATCTTCTGTAGTCAATCCATGGAAGTGAGGTAGGCTGAAGGGCTTATGTTCTTCATTTTAGTGTCCCCATTGGTCTCTCAGATTGAAAAGGTACCCTCTACTCTCTCTCCATTCCCCCTAGCATTTCTGTTTTCAGCCATTGTCTCAGAAGGGATGTTTTTTTCCTCTTCTTCTCTTATAGGTTCTTCAAATATCTCTGGTTGTTCACCTAAAGGTTCTTCTGGATCATTGCCACTGAATAAGAGAGAAGGGTGGCTTTGTGATGTGGTGGGGGTGTTGGGTAGGAATTTTCCTGAATTATCTCTATTCCTACGAGACATGAAATGAGAACTCTTTTTGGGCGATTTATGCTTTTCTGCCTGTACTTGCAAAATTGAAATTGATTGAACAAACAAATTGCAATTGTTGAAATGAAATTATTGAAAGGAAATTGCAAAATTGAAATGAAAGCAAGGAAATGACTTATCTAATTTTGCTAGAATGGAAATTGCAGAATTGGAAGGACTAATCTACTTTTGCTAAAATGGAAATTGCAGAATTGAAAGGACTAATCTACTTTTTCTGAAATAGAATTTCTAAAATCGAAAATGAAAGTAGGGAAATTCAAAAACTAAAAGAAAGGATTAATCTACTTTTGCTGAAATAAACTACTTAGCAGAATGTTGCAAGAAGAAATAGAAGAAAGCAATGATCAGAAAATACTCTAATGCTTCCCTAGCAATGATGCCAAAAACGTGGTGAGCACCAGTCTTGTAGCAATAATGTTGCAACTCCTGGGGCTTCCTATTTTACTTTTATCAACCCAGTAGTTCGTAACAAACTTGGAAGCGATGGTGTTGTATGCACAAGTACTAGTTCTTACTGCAGACTGTCACTTGGTCAGCTCGCGCAAGATCACTAGGAGCTCAAGTCAACCTCTATTAATTCCAGAAGAAGCTTTATATGTGATGAAAGAAAGAAAAGCTTACTCTACAGAGGCTAGTCTACTTACAGAAAGAGAAGGAAGACTGAAATGTGAAGTAACCCTAGCAAATCCTAATTAATTAACTAACACTACTTTTGCAGAAAGAGAGATGAAAAACCATAAAATGAATGCCATTACCTACTTAGGAAGTAAACAACATCTATTCAAGCTATTTCTAGAAGGAAATGAGAAAAAACCATCTTTTTGGGCTTTTATTTATTTTATGTGAAATTATCATGCATGTAATTTATTTGCTTATGGATGTTGCAGTGATTAGGTGGCGATGGAGGGTGACTTTGGGATTTGCAGAGGTGTAGGAAGGTGTGGAGGGGTCCTACGAGGCCTCTAGTAACCTTCTAGAGGCTTTCCCTGCAATCGGACTTCAAAATGTCACCTACAGGAAATTCTATAGGAGGCTGCAAGGGATCTACAGGAGGATTCCGAGGGCTGTTTTAGAGGTTTTAAAGGTGGGAAAATGGTTGGAAAGGGTATATGAAGGCTAGAAGGTTGTGTTAAGGTGTCTGAAGTTCATCAAGGAGTATTTGGGAAGGGAATGATGGTTGGACTTGTTCAAGGGACGAGAGGAAAGTTTACGAGAAAAGTGCAGAAAATTAGGGCAGATTTATGAGGGGCTATGAATGACCTATGGAACATGTAGCAAAGGGAGTTGTTGATGGCTGATTTATTGACTTATTAAGAGCAGCCATGTATTGCAAGTGAGCTACAAATCAAACTCTGAAACTGAGCAAGCAAGGAAACTAGCTGCACCAAAAAACAAAATTGTATCTCATGTTAACCTAAATTCTGATCTGGGAAAATAAAATGTTAAACAATGATATATGGAAAGGAAAGGATGGAAAGAGATTTTTCACAAAAACAAAAATGAGTATGGCAAAATGGATCTGAAGAAAAACCTCTAAATCAAACTATAACACTAGAAATTGCATGGAGAAGGAAAAACTATGTTTTTGTGGCAGAAAGAGGGTTTTGACCTCAGCTCATGGTCCCAAAGGGAGGAAAGAAGGTCAAGGCTCTGTTGATGGCCTTTTTGTATCTTTATTCTAACACTTTTTAACCTACTTTAGCAAGATGAAATGGAAACAACTATGTAAATCACCAAAGTAACCTATTCTAACCAAGGAAGAAATGTATCTAATAAGAACTAATTCATAAACTAAAACAAAACATATAAATACAAAACAAGAGGTGCTGGGTAGGTTGGGTTGGGCCCTAACCCAAGAGCTTCAGCCCTCTGAGGTAACTCAATGCTGGCTTAGAAAAGATTCCATCTTCATTATCAAAATAATAGTCACATTACACGAAATTGTCCACAAAAGTAAGCTCGAAATGTGTTGAGCAAAAGCTGCAACAAAAGTGCGAAAATTTGACTAAAATCCAACAGCCTAATGAGGCCCTATGCCACTCTACTTATACAACTGAAGCTCCCAATAGATCCCCTAAAATCAAGGAGTCTTGGCTCCCAAGACTTTAGATCGACAACAACTATTCTTCACTTGCTCGACTGCCTCTCTAATGCATT
Source organism: Pinus taeda (assembly GCA_000404065.3). Lineage (NCBI taxonomy): Eukaryota > Viridiplantae > Streptophyta > Pinopsida > Pinales > Pinaceae > Pinus > Pinus taeda. The sequence goes on along the minus strand of APFE030829238.1, from coordinate 31,428 downwards.
GATGTGGCTGCTTGTGCTCTGAGCTTTCTGAAGGAGGATTCGAAGGAGGGAGTCATAAATGAGGGGGACATCCTCCTACAAATCCTCTTCCCTGTATTCTTCAAATATTTGCTGCCAAACGCTCATTAAAACTTTGACTTTGTCTCCAAAATCGACAAAAAATCTGCATTAAGCACACATTAGACTTCATAATGACTAACCCAAATCACTCTTAGAATAAATATAATAAAAAACATGCAAGAAAATAATGAGAATGGTGGATTAAGCTAAGTTAGGAGGCAAAATGAGCGCATACAATTACTCATTTTTGGGGCTCATCAACCTGTTCACGAAAGGAATTTGTTAACCAAAAGCAATTTGACATACTATGGCATTGGTTTCTTCCCTGAATTGAATTATCGGTGCAGTCTAACTCCACATGATCCTCCATTTTCCTTTTATTATTAGTACTAGAACCATAATGGATCGAGAACTAGTCCTAAGAAGGGGTTGATCTCCAATTCCATTCTATAATCTCACAACTCCACCCCTAGTGCCTCCCATATGTAGTCAGGTTGGCAGTCCCTTGCTAAGGCCACACAAGTGAGCCTAGCCTCAGACATAAAGATTTCCATCCATGAAGTAAAGACCCTTTCCCCTCTCCCTAGTAAATTAGAGCAACACCACTCTCATTTTCATACCAGACGTCCCCATCAAGGGCCCTAGCAATAATCTTACCGCAATAATTTCTCACAGTACCCCACCAATTGCAATGGTTTTGGCAGCAGAACCAAGCTCCTATACAACATAGTAACTCAAACCCCACTTCTCTCAGCATTAGACTCATAGCCTCTATCTACCTGACCCCTTCGGCCAACCCCACTCAGCCCTCAGCATGCTATACACAGGTTCCCAATGTGAAACAACACAATGTCAAGACAAAAAAAGGTAGAGGTGATACTCGGCAAGCATGGTACAAAGACACATAACTAAGACAATTCAACCAATTTCCACCTCCATTTCCTCAAACATTTCTCAACCTCCCGATTAACATTCCTAATTTTCCCCCTCTCCACCTAGAAAAAAATCCAAATAGGTCATCATTGAAAAAGAGGTGAAGAGCTAAGAAAAATACCTATAAGTGATTGTAGGCCATCTCCAAGCATGATGTCAAGGATGTCATTGCCTCCCTTTCCCTTGCACTAGCTCCTTCATCCGCAAGAAAACTCACCACCATTACCGACCTATCTGCCCTTTGCTCCTATAAATCCTGCCCCTCCACTATATTCTCTGCCACCTTTCCCACCACCCTTACATGCACTCATGCCAAGGGCCACCGCACTCACTGCTTTAAGAGTGTGGGGGGTAGTGGTACGTAAATCATAGGTACACTTCATTACTTTTCACAGGTTGTACCAACCACTGGCATGCACCTTGATGGAGGTCTTGTGTTTCTTAGAGGTCATCTTCCGAGATTTGCCTATGATCCTAATCCAGAATTTCCACTAGAGTTCTGAATCTCTCATCCCAGGGATGGACTAGCAATAGTTTTTCCATCATGGCATTTTGTTGATTGCATCCCCAGTTAGTAAGAAAATTTGCCCCTTTATTCCCTTCTTGTCTAATATGCCAGCCATAATATAATCAAACTTTTGTATTAATTCCCCTATCTCTTGGATGAGTCGAGTTGTCCTCAAACATTGGCTGAATTTGTCCCATTTTGTGCCATTGTTCATATTTTCTAGAGTGTTTGTGACTAGCATTGAGTCTCCTTCCACCACTATGTTTTGATACCCCATTCTAATGGCTATTAGAAGTCCTTGTCTTACTGCAGAAACTTTGCCTCATTGTTACTTTATATCTTGCATGAATGAGCATATATTTGCCGAGTGTTGGCTTGGATATCATGGAAGAGGCCACCTAAGCTTGCCACTACCAGATTCCCTTTTGATGCCCCGTCAAAATTGAGATTTATGAATCCTTCTCTTCGGATAGTAAAGTGAGCCGGGGATATCGAGCTTATCTAGTTTTTTTTCCAAGTAGTGGGAGCAATCATTTCTGGTGACAGATTGAGTTTTTGTAAAATTCAAGCTTCTTGGGGGGGAATTGCCAATCTTCTTGGTTCCACTACTCTTCTAATATCATTTCCCTAATGTTCTAAACTATTCCTTCCCACACTTGTTCTTGACATGAGGATTTATTTTTAAAGACTATGCAGTTCCTCTCTTTCCATATGGCCCATAAATTTAATCTTAAGGCCAACCCCCATGCCCAGTTTACTACCGAGCTTGAGAATATGTGGCTTCACTAAACGAGGATTTTCTTCCTTAATGTTGTGATGATCTCGATCCATTCTTTCAAAAACTCTTTGCATTTGCCTCCATTTTTGTTCAACAAATGGGCATGTGTTAAGCATATACTCGATATCTTCTCTATTCTGGCGACAAAGCCAGTAGAAGGAAGGACCTTGGAAGCCCCTTTTCTCAAGTTGATCCCAATTTAGGATTTTTCCTTTGCAAACCAGCCAAAGGAAATGAGATACCTTAGGCCATCATCCTCCCTTCCATATCTTTTTCCATATGAGGTCTTGCTCGTCTTGGGCTTGTCCTGCTTGGAGGTCATATGCTTCTTTTATGGTAAACGTTCCTTTTGTAGTGTGCCCCCATCTCAGGTTATCAGGATCATTTCAGATTGTTAATTGTGATCTCTTTGTCTAGCACTATCCCTTGGTCGGTGTCTATGACCTGACACCAATATTCCTTATTTTTCCATCTCCTCCAGCTTCCCATTCCTTGGTCCTCTTTCACGAATTTCTCCACCTAGTGTATATTCCTGTCTATGGTATCTTGATATATGTCCTTGATGTCTTGCTTTTCTATCATTAGTTCTCTTTGTTGCCAAGGGTCCAGACAAAATCTTGTTGGTTTGCCATTATGGATTTCCCAAAAGGCATGCTAGTTTATGAGGTTCCTGTTTTGGGCTGCCAAGTTCCACATTGCTGATCCTTTGGGAGGATCTCTATATTGCAAAATATCCTTAGTTATCTCAAGCATATTATATTTCCCTTTCTATAATTTCTTTCCACCTCCTATCCGTCTCCACCATATTTTGTGCCCATTACTTAATTTAAAATATAAGGGTCTCTGAGGCCTAACCCTCCTTCCATTTTTCTTTTCGCTAGGCCCTGCCAGGATACCAATGCCCATAGCCTGCCCTGTTGAGCCCTCCCCACAATAATTTTTTGAATATGGCAACCATTTTGAATCACACCCCTTTAGGGACTGCCATACCTGAGAGTTGATAAATGGCTATAGATTGGAGCACTGATCTAAGAAGGACAGTCCTACCAACTAGGTCGAGGAATCTAAAGGCCCAATAGCTTAGCTTTCCCTGCAGCTTTTGGAGGATTTGCTACCATAAGGATAATTTTAGGGCATTTTCATATAGGGGCCTACCTAGGTCTTTAGACAGGAGGTTTCTAGTACTAAACCCCAAGATCCTGGAAAGATAGGTATCGACATTCCCCTGAGCGTTAAAAAAGAAGATACAGTACTTTTCATTATTTATCTTTGTCCTAGAGGCCTCCATAAAGGTGCCAAGAATATCTTTTATTCTTCGAGCTTCCCTGAGGGATACTTGGCATAAGAGCATGATATCATCCATGAATTGTAGGTGGGTGATGGCTAAATCATTAACTCAAATCCTCAAGACCCTAAGCCTAGATTCTCTAACCTCATTTTTTATAAAACAACCCATCTCTTCTGCAAAAATAATAAACAGAAAAGGGGATAACGGATCTCCCTGTCTTAGGCCTTGGGTTGGGTTAAAAGTGGGGATAGGAGTCCCATTTACCAGAATTGAGATGACAGGGGAGGATGTCATGGCAAGGATCCAATTTATCCATCTTTGGGAAAACCATAGGCTTTGACTATACTATTAAGATAGGCGCAACTTAGCTGGTCATAACGTTGGAAAGTTCCAGCTTAATCATCATACTTGAAACATTTCTTACCTTGAGAGAGTGTACTACTTCTTGAGAGGTTATGAGCCCGTCCAGGATTTTCCTAGCCTCTACAAATCTCGTTTTCTCAGGAGAGCTGATATTTGACAAGAGGGGTTTTATCTGTTTTACAAAGAGAGTAGCAATGATTTTATAAATAACATTACACAAGGCAATAGGAGGAAATCCTTCCGAATCTTTAGATTTCGAAGATTTAGGAATAAGATAAATAAAAGTGGAGTTCAGGCTGGGGCATACCTTTTGATTGTGGCAGGATTCCTCTACGACCTCTAGAATTTATTGTCCCATGAACTTCCAGGTGTTGAGCTAAGAAAAAGGTATGAATTTGCCATTTATTTCATCATCCTTTCCTTTAATTATATCCTCTTTATGTTCTAAAAGATACTCATATATCAAAGCATTATAGTAAAAACTAGGGAACTATTTATTATTACAATTTAGCTAATTATTGTCTTTTCTCATGTAGGAAAGAGATGAAATAGAAAACTACCATTCCCTACCCGATAGAAGGAAAAGGACAAAGTGGAGTAACTGTTGTTCCTTCACCAAGAAGCAGCGCACAGGCAACAAGCCAAGGATGGAGCGCATAGTTATGGATAAGGATTGAGAAGATCACAACATCAACACAAAAGACAAAGAGCTAACTGAAGATGGAAGATTTAGCGGGTCTCTCAGGATCTCTTGATCCTGAGGGATTGTTGTTACTATTCTATTCGTTGTTACTATTTTATCTGCTTGGCCATTATAAAAGGGACAACAATTGTAAAGAATGGGGGATTATTCAGAAATTACTTTTGTATTTTTACTTTGATCATCGACTCTTGCTGTTGAAACAGAGTACGAACTGGTTGTAACCATTTTGCATATGATTAATATAAAATATTGTTGTTGTTCCTTCTTTCATACTATAGTAATCTGGTGGTGTTCACTAGCAGCTAACGACCCAGCCCTGGTGGATTCACTTGCTCTTCTTGTATCATTCCTTTATGATTTTTGTTGTGTGATGGTTTGGTTTCATTTCTATCTATTGTAATCACATCGCTTTACTATTTAATATTTCCGGACTTAATGAGCTGATCTGTTTTATATGTTGTAATTGAATTGCGTTGCTGTTCATTTCCCTCATTACAAGATCACTACCTTTTGCAAGTATATTGTCATGTTGTTCATTTTACTTACAGAGCTTCACTGTTCATTTCAGTAACTTAGCTTTGTTGTTCATTACAGTTACATAAGTTTTTTTGTTCATTTCCATTATATAGCGTTGTTTCTCATTTAATTTCTACATTCATTTAGGCTTGCCTTTTAGCATTCTTACAGTAAGCATAATTATCTCATTTCAATTAAATGCAGTAACATTATTGATTTAATTCATTGCCATTTCCAATTGGTTATTTAGTGTGGTGTGTGAGATCAACAACTATAAAGAACATTGGCTATTACTGTCAAAGCTCTTAGAATAAGGATCTTATTTATGCTTGACTTATTTTGCATTAGTTAAACAAGGAATGAGTTATTACTACTGTATCCTTGACTGATAATTGCTATTACTTTGTCGAATCAATAATTTAGTTTCCTTTAATTGCAAGTGAGTTTTATTTAATAGCCCCAAGGGTTAGCACAATCGGTCAAGTCAGGGCCTCGCCAATGGGAGGTCACAGGGTCAAAACCCGAAAGCTCCTTGGGTTAGGTCTGGTGTGACCGAGGTGTGGACCCCCTTTGGGTGGGGTCCACCCAGATTTCTCGAACATGGACGTAGCAGACTCACTGACCAAGGCCCGCGAACCAGTAGGAAAAAAAAAAAAAAGTGAGTTTTATTTGAAGCATCTGTTTACGCTTGTATTTCAAAGTAATATACTGCAAGTTAGAAACATTACTCTTGCGTAAATAGCTTCCACAAAACTTTGTACACTCTTGAAGTAGAAAATCTTACCCAGATTGATAACTAATGTGAAGATAATTAGGAGTTAAAAAGACACCTTTTATACCTCAACATTTTGCCGCTATTGCTGGGGAGACTATAGCCATTTCTAAAGAGTAGTGTGCATCTGATAGGTGCCTATTAGGAAAGAGTTGGGTATTAAAAACAGAAGGTAAGAACCTACATACGAAGGATGTAAAAGCCCTACTCCCCCACCCGATTTCTAGCAAGATTGTTAGAGAACTTAGGGTAGAAATAAATATTTGAGTTGTGTGTATGACTAAGAAGAAAAATCTTGAAAATAATCCAAAACCACAACCCAAACCTAACAAAGCTAAGGGACTAGTGACCCTTGGTCGATCAACCTTCATAGATGATATAATTAAGAAAGGTGAATCTCAGCCATCAGTAGGCCCTAGAAAAGTTTCTTCTAGACAACCTACTAGCTCCCTTTTGGCTACAGACTCACCATCTATAGCCTTTGTTGAGGTGCACAGAAAAACAGAAGAAACTGAGCAAGATTTTCAAGAAATTGAGAATTCTCGCCCAATTTCTTTACAATAAGGAAAATCTAGTAATCTTCGAGAAAGAGGAGGAGAAACAGGGAAAATAGAAGAGCCAAGATCCCCTCTCAAAATAATTCAAACACTTAGTAGCCCAGATAAGGGGAGTGTTGTTAAGTTTATCCAAAATGAAGCAGAAGAACCTAAGGAGCCAAGATCCCGCCAGGTAATAGGTCAGCAAGGAACACTCATTATCCCAGACCAGGGAAGTGCTGTTAAGCTCATTCCTAATCCTTCTAGTCATCTTAGGAATAACTCTCTAGAAATTCCATAAGGTTATTGGCACATATTTGATCAAATGGCCCATAACCAGCAAACACCTCAAACCTCTACACTTCAGTATCCCATCGTGGACACAACAGTTAACACACCTATGAAAGCTATTCCTCTCTAGAATATCTCGAATATCCCTACATTCCATGGCCTAACATCAGAGGATCCAGATGCATTTCTATTTGAGTTTGATGTATTATGCCGGGGGTATGACTATACCACCGATCCCCAAAAACTAAAATTATTTCCCTCCACATTAAAAGGAGAAACTTTATGATGGTTTATGGGATTAGGTGGGCGCATTATAAACGACTGGGATCAGATGAAAATTGGTTTTCTAAAGAAATATAAGGACTATTTCATATCTAGAGAATTAAAGGATGAGATATTTCAAATGATAGCATGGCCTAGTGAAACACTGGAGGAATATGTAGAACGTTTCCAATACAATCTCTAGAGATCTCCTTATGCATCTTTACCCTTGCCTCACAAGGTGTTAAAAACTACACTAATTAAAGGGATGAAAGAACAATGGATTGAAACACTAAACATTATGGGTAAAGGTGACATATATTAGGAAAATTTTGCTGACATCATTGATTTGTGCATCAAGAGTTCAAGAGGCAGCACAAGACTAAAGCCAGCAGAATGTGACATGATCACAATGGATAACAAGATCCCTGGTGGAGGTATAACCCACATAGAAATCGACAATCTACTAGAAGACTTCAAAACTGATATTATAGGGACTCTGACAACGTAATTGGACATTATGCAAGCTAAACAAAAGCAAGCAGAAGCGAAACAAAATTTGGCGATATTCTGGCCTAGATGCAGAAAGAAACATAGCCACAAAGAGTGCCCATTGGGTACAATCAAAATTTGCGCTATTTGTAGGAAAGATCACACCATAGAAAGCTGCCCATCACTCCCAGGACTGAAAGAAGTCTATATTGAAGCAAAAGAAGAAAAAGAACTGGTTTACCTACTAAATTAGCGCTGACAGTGGTAGTCACGACAAACAGGTATGCCCATTGATCCATCCTCTTCTTTTCAACCTCATCAATATAATGATCAGCAGTATAATGGAGTTTGGCAGAATCAACCACCTTTCTCTAGCTGGTCACAACATCCATTCCCCATATCACCATGGCCAAATCAAACAAATCAAACCAATTGGCCAAACTTTCCTTATCATCCACCATTTTGGCAAAATAATTCATATTCGACGCAATGGTCACCCTCGACCTCGTAGAGTCAAAACTGGCAATCAAACTGGAAAAGACCTATAAATCAGCCAGCTGGAACAATCCCTCTCCCTCAACCCACACTGCCAGCACCTTACACATTGCAACAAAACCCCTAGACCAACTTAAGACTGCAGCTCCCAGCCCAGCCCAACCCGAACCCCAATAATATATCGGTTCAATCTATGAAAATAATTGAAGGACCAGAAATATAAATCGAGTTAAGGGAGTGCAATGACATTCAATTAATATCTGAGCAAATAATAGAATCAGAGGGAGATAAAAATGTTCAAACTGAAAATTTGTTAGCTATAGAAAAAACACTACAAGAAGAGAATCTACTTAGACAGAAAACTTATGATCAAGAAACCACCTCTTTTGCACCATTCTCAAAATCACTAATCATGCCTCACCCAATAGAACATCTTGCTTTTGATCTTCTGGTTGAACTAAAAAAATTGTGTATAAAAATTCCACTCCTCTAGGCTACTCAAGACATCCTGATTTTTGAAAAAACTATCAAAGAATTATGTATCATACCTAACTGAAAACATTAGATCACTACTAACCATAGAAGATGCCCTCGAATTTAAAAACCAAATAGAGGACGACATCATTAACAACTTCATTAACCAACAAGAAACTAGATCCCATCTAAAATGTCACATGATCGAAGTAGCATTCGATGATGAAATATAAGAAAATCCCCTAAAAGATACTCATGATCAATCAATACCAACTACCTCTGTTTATAATAGCAAAACCATAGAAATTGAGCCAGGAAAAACTTTGAACATTAACAAAAACCTGACTGCCGAACAAGAAGAAAAGATGGTTCAATTCCTGAGAAATATAAAGAAGGCTTTGCATGGGATTACCTGGACATGAAAGGAATTGTTCCCCAGTTGTGTACGCACCACATCTATATAGAAAAGGCTGCTAGACATGTTCGCCAACCCTAATGGAGATTAAATCCTCATCTTAAGGATATTGTGAAATCCGAATTGCAAAAACTTTTAGATGTAAATTTTATCTACCCAATATCTGACAATAAGTGGGTCTCTCCATTAGTAGTGGTGCCAAAAAATAATGGAAAGTGGCAGATATGTGTTGACTATAAAGAATTGAATAAAGAAACCCAAAAAGAGCACTTCCCCCTTCCATTCATTGATCAAGTCTTGGACACTTTAGCAGGAAAGAAATTATTTTATTTCCTAGATGGCTTCAGCGGATATAATCAAATCCAGATTGCCCCTTAAGATCAAGATAAAACTACCTTTACCTGTCCTTGGGGAACATTTGCTTATAGAGTCTTACCTTTTGGGCTATGCAATGCACCTACCACATTTCAAAGGGTTGTACTGAGCATTTTTTCATATTTAATAAATGAAGGGCTCGAACTATATATGGTTGACTTCACACCCTATGGGGATAACTTTGAGCTAGCGTTACAAACATTAGAAAAATTGCTGCAAAGATGCATTGCCACCAGGCTCTGTTTGGGCCATGAAAAGTGTCATATGATGATGATCGAGGGACTCATCCTAGGTCATTATATCTCAGCAGTTGGAATACAGGTAGATCCGGATAAATTTCAGATAATTTTGTTAACACCTACCCCTACCACACAAAAAGAGGTACACAATGTTTTGGGATTTTCTAGTTATTATAGAAGATTTATAAAGCATTTTTCTCAAATTTCTACACCTTTATATTCACTAACAAGAAATATTGATTTCATTTGGATAGATAAGTGTGACCGTGCTTTTGAGGATTTGAAAAAGCTTGTATCAACATCCCTAGTGCTAAGGGTCCCAAACTAGGATTTTCCATTCCAGATTTCATTTGATGCTTTAGACACAGAAATCGGAGCAGTTCTTAGGGAGGAATAAGATAAAAAGCCATATGTAATATATTATATCAACAAAAATCTATCTCTTGCTGAATTAAACTATACTGTGACTGAAAAAGAATTTTTATCTATAATATATGCTGTAAATAAATTTAGACACTATATAACTGGATATCCTATAGTTTTATATACAGATCACTTTGCCATTAAGTATTTAGAAAATAAACCTATTACAAATGGAAGAGTGACAAGATGGTTGATTCTCTTGTAGGAATTTGGCATCACAATTAACGATCGACTTGGAAAATAAAACCTTATAGTTGATTTTCTCTCAAGAATACCAAAGCCAATGGAGACAACAATGGTTGAGGATCAATTCCCTAATGAACATTTATTTGTTGTTACTGTCAGTACACCATGGCATGCCGATGTTGCAAATTACTTGGCAGTGGGAAAATTACCCAAGCACCTAACACCTAATGAAAGAAAACAAATAGTGCAGCGCAATACCCGATTCTCTTGGATTGGGGGCTATTTATTCCATAAAGGGGCAGATATGCACATCAGAAGATGCGTTTGGGAAGATGAAGTATTTGAAATTCTAAAAGAATGCCACAATTGGGCGGTGTGGCGAACATTTTGCAGAGCGTAGAACCAGTCACCAAGTTTTACAAACAAGCTATTACTTACCCACTATATTTAAAGATGCCAAAATGTTTGTTCAAGCCTATGATAGCTGTGAGAGGGCAGGACACCTTGGACAATATTATGAGATGCCTTTGAACCCACAATTAGTAATTAAGCCTTTTGAGTGATGGGCACTAGATTTCGTTGGTCCTATTAACCCATCAACCAATCAAAAGACATACATACTCGTTGCAACAGAGTATGTTACTAAATGGGTTGAAGCAAAGGCACTACCAAGAGCTATAGAGGATTCAGTAATACAGTTTCTTTTTCAATTATTTATTCGATATGGCCTACCGAGAGACATAATTACAGATGGAGGACCGTAATTTGTAGGTAACAAGATTGCTACAAAATTGAGAAATTATGGTATTCAGCATAAAATTACAACTCCATACCACCCACAGGCAAATGGCTAAGTAGAATGTACTAATAAAGCAATTGAGGAAATACTTATAAAAACAATTGCATCACACAGATGTGACTGGGCTTCAATATTTACAGAAGCCTTGTGGGCATACTGCACAACATGGAGAAACACCATGGGATATTCACCATATCAATTAGTATTTGGTAAAGAACCCATCTTCCCAATTGAATTCGAGATTCAAACATTGAGAACAACGTAAGGGGTGGGTTTTAATTTAAATGAAGCTCATAACAATAGATTACAACAAATCAATGAATTAGATGAAATCAGGCTCTCAGCTCTTCAACACACTACATTAATTCAACAGTAGAGGGTGAAATGGCACGATGCCATTATTAAAAAGAAGATATTCCATGAAGGAGAATGGGCACTCCTATACAATTCAAGGTTCCAAGATTTCCCCAAAAAACTCTAGACCAGATGGTTAGGACCTTATGAGATACAAAACGTGCATGATAATGACACCATTGCGTTGACAACCATTGATGGATCTAGATATTCTTCCGAAGAGAATGGTAATTGAGTGTGACTTTATCACAAACCTCTTACCAGGGAGTCCTTTTATCGACAGTTGTGGGAAGATTCCACCATGCAAATTCTGGCCGAGGACGTTAAACCATCCTCAACATCAATACAATAAACAACTCATTTGTTTTTGAATTTTGTATATAAACCTCTCTTTTTTTAAATTTTCTTGTATAAACTGTTTTTGTACAGATTTTAGTGTTGTTCCATTTAAGGAACAACTATTGTTCCTCTTAAAGAACAACAGTTGTTCCATTTAAGGAACAACACTTTTCTCTCATTTAATTTTCGTGTTGTTCCTCTTAAGGAACAGTTGCTGCTCCTCTTAAGGAATAGTAGCCGTTCCATTTTAGGAACATTAGTTTTTGTGTGTCTTTTCTTTTTGTTTCTCCTCTTAAGGAACAATTGTTGTTCCTCTTAAGGAACAATAGCTATTCCATTTAAGGAACAACAGTTTTGTGCGTGTTTGTATTTTTGATGTTCCTCTTAAGGAATAGCTGTTGTTCCTCCTAAGGAACAACAGTGTGGCGTGTTTGTATTTTTGTTGTTCCTCTTAAGGAACAGCTGGTGTTCCTCCTAAGGAACAATAGTCGTTCCATTTAAGGAACAACATTGTTGCATGTTTGTATTTTTTCTGTTCCTCTTAAGGAACAACTGTGGTTCCTCCTAAGGAACAACAAACGTTCCATTTAAGGAACAAAAGTGTTGCGTGTTTGTATTTTTGTTGTTCCTCTTACAGAACAGATGTTGTTCCTCCTAAGGAAGCAGCAGCCGCTCCATTTAAGGAACAATAATGTTGTGTGTTTGCATTTTTTTTGTTCCTCTTAAGGAACAGTAGTCATTCCATTTAAGGAACAACAATCTCGCCTGTTTATACTTTTTTTGTTCCTCTTAAAGAACAGTAGACATCCCATTTATGGAACAACAGTTTTGCATTTTTGAATGTTTAATGTTCCTCTTGAGGAATAGTTGTTTTTCCTCTTAAGGAACATCAATTGTTCCATTTAAGGAACAACAATCCCGTTTACATTTGTTTTGTGTTGTTCCATTTAAGGAACAATTTTTGTTCCCTTTCAAAGGAACATAGCTGTTCCATCTAAGGAAGAACAGTGTGATTTGCACTTGCTTTACGCTGTTCCATTTAAGGAATAGTTGTTCTTCTTCTTAAGGAACAACTACCATTCCTTCTAAGGAACAACAGTTTCGTCATTGTTTTGCTTCTTGTTGTTCCTTTTAAGGAACAACAATTTCACTTCAGTTTTTTTTTTTATGCTGTTCTATCGAAGGATCAACACTTTCACTTGCGTCTATTATATTTGTTGTTCCTCTTAAGGAACAATTGTTTTTCATCTTGAGGAACAATAGTTTCAAGTGAATTTTTTTTTCTTTCTACCATTCCTCTTAATGAACAACAGTTTTGCGTGCAGTTATCTTTTTGTTGTTCCTCCTAAGGAACAACAACCACTCCATTTAAGGAACAACACCCTTTTTTGAGTGCATTTTTTTTTTGCGTGAATAATTTTTCACTCTTCATAATCCTTTGAAGGCAAGAATACAAACATTTATGCAAGGATACAAAATTTAAAGGTTACTGGAATAAGAAAATCAAAGAGAAATTATCATCTTTAATAAGATTGCTTTGTCTTAATTAGAAAAAGGGAAGGAAAAAACTATCTATATCACTTTGTTGTCTTTATTTTCACTATAATTCAAATTAATGGATTACTTGTACCATGTTCGTTCTTCCCTAATTCTCATGATTCTCTTTGCTTATTATCATTGAATAAGAGTAAGGGCATATTTTCTTTTATTGATATGTTCAGACTTCTTCCACCATCCCTACTCTTAAGGAGTGTTGAGCCATCATCTATATATGAAAAGGAAGTGCTATATGAAAGAAAAGAAAAAAGAAAGAAGAAAATATATATATGTGTTTACTAACAATTCTATGATTTGTCAGATGGAGGATAGGGGGTCTCATCATGAGCCAGCCTACCATGATCATAAGGAAGTAGTGAAGTGGCATTCCACTATGGCCACCACACCAGGGATATGATCCAATGGACACATTAGAAAAATAAAAGTCCTTGGAACAGGAGGTCTCATCACGAGTCGACTTGCCCACCTTTCACTTCTTCCTAGTGAATGGCATTTTGATCCATTTGGTTACCAAGCTAGCACAATGGCCTCCACTTTGACATCACAAGGCACTTTCCTAAGTATACATAAAGGACCATGGTTCCGAAAGGTGAAAAAGAAGCTTTGTCAAGGTTATTAAAAACTGTCTAGAGCTCTGTTGGTGGTATTGGAGTCATATTTTTCAACATCAATAGTAATTATAGCGCTTTTATTATTTCTTTATTCCAAAAGAGATCATGTTCCCAAGTCCTTTTGAACCTTTATGCATGGAAATCGTTTAAAAAGTCAATCATAACGTGTTAAGTGGAATAAATGACTGCATAGCATTTTACCCACATCACATCTCCTTTCCCCTTTTCAAATTACTCCATGGCATCTCTATATTTATTCGTAATTCTCATGATATGCATCGATTTCAGCAACTTGATATTTTTTGTGACCTTGTCATAAAGTATGTATAGCTTACCATTTTTACCACAGTACCATTGCTATCAGTACGTCGTCCCTACATTTAATCAGTCGAGGGTGACCTATCATTTTTCAGGGGGGCGCTGGTGACTTCCAAAGCACTTTTTCTTATGTGTCAGTGCTTTATTTGGCTGTACTAGGCTGCATGATATCCCATAATAGAAAACTTTAATGGTATCTATGTTATTAAAAAGGTATTATCTGATATTTACAGTTTGTTGTTCCATTGTTTGCTCTATACATTGCTGTGTAAAAATAACAGTGCACAGAATTTAAAAAAAATGGGAGGATGATCAATACGCAGCGAGCCACAGATATTAGTAGTTTCCGATTGCACACGAGAAATTCTAGTAAGGGCTGGATGAGTCGCATATTTTACGCGACTGCAGCAACACAATGAAATCGTGGCCATTGAATTTTTACAAAAATTGCATGATGATCATTCTATAGTAAGAGGAAGATGAATAACAGTGACAGATACAGTAATAGCCGAGGTATCTAGACGACCAACAATCAGACCTATATGGACACATAAAAAATGGAGGCTTCAAGACGCCATGGCCATCTTTTAGGATGAGGGACAGAACCTGATTATCAAAGGTAAAGGAGTCCTGCCTTCATCTTTGGGAGAACCATGGATAGAGTTGGCTAGAGTAGTTCACAGCTACATTACATGTGATGGAAGAAAGGATGTGGTAAGACCGCGCCACCTTAAATTACTAGCAGTTTTAAAACATAAATGTTCTGTAAACTTGCCTGCATATTTGAATTTTTAGTTGTGTGATGCTACTCAAAGCATAAAGAAATCATGGCATATAGATACGGTTGTAAGTCATCATTGTCTAATTCGATTGATAGTGAGCTACAATATTTCCCAGTAGCAAACTAGTTGGGAAGAATTAGTGTTTTCTATAGGTGGGGGGGTTAGCCTTACCTGCCCCAAAAAGAAAAAGGACCACCAAAATAGTAATCAGACCACAAAAATACAGAGACTGATAACAAGCATGCAAACAACTGAAAACCTCCAGGGTATCAGTAGCTAACCCTTAGAATTACCTAGCCCTGAAGATGAGCCCTCGTAGGCAGAAGGAAGAGACTTCCAAGAATCAAAACTTGAAGAGGAAACAAAGCATACTAGTGAAGAAGAGAGGGATGAAGTAGAAATTCCCCTAACTCCCAGCACAAGTCCACCGCAAGGCCCATTATATGAGGAGGAATTGGCCCAGATTTTGGCCAATATGGGTGAATACATTTAGCCCAAAAGTCAATTCAACCTCAATGTTGAAGCAGAACAATCAGAAGAAAACAATGCCCATAATAGGACTATATCAGGAGAAATAGTTGGTGAAGTAGAAACAAGGGCAGAAACTGCTCAAGAAAAGACAGACCAAACTAGGGTTACCTCTCCAGAAGAACCTAGCCAAGTCGATGTAAACACAGAAGATGTGGGTCAAATAGAGGAAGTGGAAACTAATTAGGGCAAAGACACAACACTTAGAGAACAAAACCCAACTGAGTAACCAAGCTCAGTAAGAGAAGAAACAATTGATGAAATAGTTGTTCCTACCAAGAAGAAGATAAGAAAAATTAAGAGGTTGTGAAAGGAACAACAGAAGCTATAGAGCTTTGTGAAAAGACTTAGACAAGAGATAATAATATTAAAAAGGAGAAAAATTGCAAGAAGAACCCCTAAAATGATGAATGCAGCCATTCAAACTAAATTCCATTATACAAGGGCTACGGTGACTCAAACCGAGCCCATACTCATTCAAAACGATAAGGAACAACATGAAACCGTTATAGAAGCGACTGCCCAAACAAAGACTGCACATTTATATAATACAGTTGTTCAAATGGAGGCAATACACTCCAACAGTGTGGACGCCCAAACAAATATCCAAGCCAAAGATGTTTTGATAAGCAGTGATCCTGGCATAACTAATCTTCAAGAAAAGCTAGTACAGGCTCAGCTGACTATAGAAAGGCTTGAGGAATAAACGATTCCGCAACAAAGGTACAAAGAATTACAGAGGCAGTTACGGAATATCAATGCATCAGAAAGCGAGGCCTTCGAGAAATTTTAGAGGGAAAAAGAACGAACTGAAAAGATAAAGAGTAGACTGGAAGTATTCATGTGTCAGATGGATACTCTCTGTTCCCTTTACACAAATGTTTTAGCATGTAGGTCCCTTGCTAAGAAATATGCTTTATTTTTGGTAGAAAGGTATTACAGTTAACAATTATCGTTGTTAGGGCAGGGAAACCCATAGAATTAAAAACAGTTGAGGATTTCATAAATTGTTGTAAACACCATGGAGTGAAAGTTCAACGATTACTCTGTGAGTTTTATTTGCATAATTTTGTATTGGAAGAATAAATGGAGAAGAATCCCAACCCTTTTGTGGGCGATATATAGTTTCAAGCATTCATTTCATTTGTTGTTAACCAGTTGAAGTGGTTCAAAGCCCATAACACTTTCCAGAGGCAAAAAAATGGGTTGGACCTTTGGGTCAGGGGTGAACCGAAAAACGCATTACAACCGCTGACCAAACATAAGAGTCTAATGCAAAAGGAAGGAGTAATCAAGACCTTGGAACCCATCCACAAAAGAATTTTCCAGGAAGGGTTAGAGTATTTATTCTCAATCAAAGACAGTTCCTTGGCAGCAGCTAAATTCAGATGGAAAACTTCCAATCGTAATGTGTAGGAAAGAGAACCATTCAATTACAAAAACTTTAAATTGGCCACAGATTGCTTTGTTACTTATAGCAAATTCATCTTGAGGGAAGTTCCATATTGGTTAGGCTGTAGATTTCGTAGTCCTATTGTCTGGTATCCTGCAAAAGACTATAAAGCTATATATGAATTACCTGAAGGACAGACAGGGGCCAGGGTACATTTTTGAAACTTTTGTTAAAAATCATGGTTTTAGACCACCTCATGACATCCCTTCTCCAGCCTATTCTTTGACTTATTTTCATGAAAACTACATGGTTTTCATGAGGGCATGAAAAAGGGTAAGCAGGGGAGTGGTCAGCAATGAAAAAGGTATGAATTTTCCATTTATTTCATCAACCTTTCCTTTAATTATATCCTCTTTATGTTCTAAAAGATACTCATCTATCAAAGCATTATAGTAAAAACTAGGGAACTATTTATTATTACAATTTACCTAATTATTGTCGTTTCTCATGTAAGAAAGAGATGAAATAGAAAACTACCATTCCCTACCTAATAGAAGGAAAAAGACAAATCAGAGTAACTGTTGTTCCTTCAGCAGGAAGTAGCGCACAGGCAGCAAGCCAAGGATGGAGCGTTTAGTTATGGATAAGGACAGAGAAGATCACAACATCAGCGCAAAAGACAAAGAGCTAACTGAAGATGGAAGATTGAGTGGATCTCTTAGGATCTCTTGATCTTGAGGGATCGCTATTACTATTCTATCCGTTATTACTATTTTATTCTCTTGGCCATTATAAAATGGACAACGCTTGTAAAGAATGGGGGATTATTCAGAAATTACTTTTGTATTTTTACTTTGATCATCAACTCTCGTTGTTGAAATAGAGTACGAACTGCCTGTAACCATTTTGCATATGATTAATATATAATACTATTGTTGTTCCTTCTTTCATACTAAAGTAATCCAATGGTGTTCACTAGTGGCTAAGCACCTGGCCCTGGTGGATTCACTTGTTGTTCTTTTGTATCATTCCTTTACAATTTCTACCGTGTGATGGTTTGGTTTCATTTCTATCTATTGTAATCACATTGATTTACTATTTCATATTTCTAGACTTAATGAACTGATCTATTTTATATGTTGTAATTGAATTGCATTGTTGTTCATTTCCCTCATAACAAGATCACTGCTTTTTGCAAGTATATTGTTGTGTTGTTCATTTTACATACAGAGCTTCGCTATTCATTTCAGTAAATTAACTTTTTTGTTCATTACAGTTACATAAGTTTTGCAGTTCACTTCCATTATATAGTGTTGCTGCTCATTTACTTTCTGCATTCATTTAGTATTTCCTTTTAGCATTATTATAGTAAGCATAATTATCTCATTTCAAAAAGATGTAGTAGCATTATTGATTTAATTCATTTCCATTTCCAACTGGTTATTTAGTGTGGTGTGTGAGATCAACAACTGTAAAGAACATTGGCTATTACTGTCAAAGCTCTTAGATTGAGGATCTTATTTATGCTTCATTTAGTTTACATCAGTTAAACAAGGAATGAGTTATTACTACTGTGTCCTTGACTGATAATTGTTGTTACTTTTCCGAATCAATAATTTAGTTTTAGAGCATTGAGTTTCCTTTAATTGCAAGTGAGTTTTATTTAAAGCATCCATTTACGCTTGTATTTGAAAGTACTATACCGCAATTAAGAAACATTAACCTTGAGTAAATAGCCACACAAACTGTGTACACTCTTGAAGCCCGGATTGATAACTAATGTGAAGATAATTAGGAGTTAAAAAGACGCCTTTTACACCTTTTATGCCTTGGGTTTATAACAATAATCCCTTGGCTATATAATATTAATCCTTTGTGTTTAATATTATTTCCTGGGATTTATAATACCATGGGTTTAGAACATTAATAATCCCTTTGGTTAATAATGTCGAGCATATAAAATTTTAGGGGCTAATATTCGTAGGTGGGCTAATTTTCCATGATTTTTCCAGAAAAAAATATTCATCAATTTCCACTTTTTATAAAAGTGATTGACCCAAATTTTACAATCTTAAATTATTTTATCTTAAAAATGGCCATTACTATATAGAGAGTATATATAAAATCATTATAAATTTGAATGATTTTACAAATACAAAAATAAAAATTTTATAGTTTTCATATTAGGGACTAATGAGATTCGTTAATGTTATTAAACTTCAACATAATTCTCCATCCTTAAATTTTTCCCTCATATCATGATGTATTATATTATTGATAATATCAATAATATTATCATATTATAATAATTGTTTTATAACAATTCTAATTTGTTATAATTATTATCGTATTTATAGTATAATGATAATAATATTTTATAATATAATAATTATTATTCTTATATTTATAAATTTATTAATATCAATATTAATATTAAATATATATCCATTGACGCTTATCGGCATATATCAAACACATCTATTAATGTGGTTGTGCTAATAGGTCATATTATCATAAAATAAGTGAATGATAAACAATTATGTCACAAAGTGTTAATAAATTATTTCTTGGATAAACTCAAACATTTGATTGTATTTTTCAAACATCATATGTCCAATGTGCAAGAAGAGAAATATGAAAGCTAACGTTTTATGCAAAACTAGATTTTTGATGAACATTAAATACAAAAAGTAAAAAGTGAAACATTTTGGAATGTTGCTATTTTCTTCTTTTTTTCGTGATGTAGTGGTGAGAAGGAAATATATCTTCTTTGGGATCTTTCTTACACTTAATCAAAACTTATTCTTTATGAATTATGATTATACTATTTATTTTATCTTTAAATATTAGAGTTATATCTCAATTATGAATATACATTTTTAGTTTCTTAATTTTTATTTTGAATGTATTAGATTCTTAAAATTGATGATAAATCTTTGAATAAAAAAATTATTAAAGAAAACACATTGAAAAATATATTGTTTACAATTTTACAAGGAAAATAAAATTGGAAGATTTTGCAAAAAATAAAAAATAAAAAATCCATTTTTCTTGTCAATTTGCCAAAAATAACAGCATGGCAAGTATATTAAGTTTAAAATGATATCAAAAGTATATAAACCCTTACAGATCAACCCAAAAAAGGTGACTTCATGGGTAAAATGGGAGAATTTTTCTATAACAAAGTTGGGAGGATGGTACCTTGAGAGTATTTCCCATTTCTCAAAATCTTTTGGAGTGAAGAGTGTTTGGTGGATTTTTCAAGGTGAAGAATTGTGGTGTTAACTAGTGATTCAAAAAAATATTTATCCATATTTGATGGAATATTGGATAAGTGCTATTGGAAATCTCAACATAATATTTTAGTGATGTGGGAGAAAATTTTGAAGGATTTTCCTTTGATGGGGGGAGGGGGGATGCAATGTAGGCTCTAGCTTGGAAGGTAGGTGTGGTGACTTTTGTTCAGATAAGGGAGGATGCATGGGTTAGGAGTAGAAAACATTACCTAATCGAACCAAAACTAATCCAATAACGAAGGAAAATAGGTTTTTGCATGCTTTCCAACATTCTAAATCCACCTACAATTTAAATGTGGAGGCAATAATGACTTATGATTGACAAGGTATGCTTAATAAGCAATGTAGTAGTTTCATAAAATGTTTTTTGATCATGTTTAGAAGAGAATCATGTTTGAACTGAGGAAAATCAAGATAAACTGGAGTGATATTTTTAGCCTTTGGGCATTTACATGTCCAAGATTCGATATATTTTTTTAAGCATAAAAGAATGAAGGTTATAACTTTAGTGGTGGTAGTACTATCATTGGAATTTTAAATGTCCTAAAGAATATTTATTTATGTAGTGTTTATTAATGAACAAAGTATTAACTTGGGAAAAATTATAGAAGAGGAATCGGGAGGAACATCACACATGTGCTAATTATAGACTCATTCAAAAGAAAAATGGTCATTTTTTCATGCATTTTCAATGTTTTAAATAAGTGTGTTTGAAGTGGAGGTCATAACAAGATTAAAAATTAATTTTCTAGTGGATTTTATCGATGTAAGTTTTCGGAATTGAGTATGAAATACAAAAACAAACAAGTTTAAGGCTCTTCCATTAACATTGGCATCGATGATATGGATGACCATGAAGCTTTCAATTTATAAATAAAATGACATTTTTTCGAATAAATTTTGCAGCCAATGGGTTCAAGATATCTAGGAATTGAGCATAGAAGGGAATATACCAAGAAATAATTCTAATGTTGTTCCATTAACAGTTGCATGGGTGATAAGGATGTTCACTTAGCTTTCATTTTTTAAATAAAAGTAATTTATTTAGTAAATTTTGTATCCAATGACCTTAACATATAAAGAAATTTCGTACATTGTAAAGAGAAAATCTGTTTGAGGGTGAGTGGCCAAAATACTAATTGATAAGACCCTTCCCTACAGTTTTTTTGATAGGTCATCACAATGGGTTCTCGAATATGTGGAGAGAGAGGGTTGTATCCTTTAGATATAATCAGTCCATCAATTTTAGGACAAGAATGGGATAGGGATCAAGTAATTGTCCAGAATTGATGACATTTGAATTAGTATTGTCCATGAGAAATGAACAAAGAACTAAGAATTTATAGATAGTATTGTCATAAAATGAATGAATGACAGATAAGTGCCTCAAAAACTGTTAATAAACTTTGTGTTAGATGAAGTCAAATATTTGATTGTGTTTTTCGAAGACCATATGTCCAAAGAAAAAAATATGAAAATTGATGTTTTATGCCGAACTAAATTTTTGATTAACATTAACTACAAAAAAAGTAAAAAATGAAACATTTTACAATATTACTATCTTTTTTAATGAAGTACTGGAGTAAAAAAAAAAAAATCATATTTATGATCTTCCCTGCACTTAATCAAAAGTTCTTCCCTAAATTGATGATAAAGCTTTGAATAGAAGAATATAAATAAATAATAAACAGGTAGAAAAATATAATTGTGTATGCTTTTAGAAGGTGAAATAAAACATAACATTTTTCCAAATTAAAAAGAAAAACGCAACCATTTTTTGTGTCGGCTTGCCATAAATAATGTCATGGTAAGTATATTAACTTTAAAATGATATGAAAAGTTTATAAACCCCCTTAGGGATCAATATCTGAGGTGATCCGAGGAAAGTTGTGTGATCGCGGTATCATCTTCACAGTTTCTCCGCGGTATGTTCAGAAACTTCTGCGACATATCTTTCAGAAAGCAACAGGATGGACGAATCAAGAAATGGAAGATATACTGATTATACCAAAATTGTGAAAGAAATCTTTCAGAGAATTAGTGGTCAGGTGAGCGGGAACGAGACGGTATGGGGAAGTTACGTGGTTTCAGATGAACAATCGGCATCCATGGAATTAAATGCAAGCGATGTTCAGCAACAACACTTTGTATCTAGGGTGGTGTTTAGAAGGATTGAAACAGAGAACAGATTTGTGTGGGAATTGGAGAATGTTTGGGATAATGTGTCCGTACGTCGATTAGATGTCATTGGACAGAAGGCCATCTATGAATGGCGTCCTCCCAACTACAGTGGCCAAACGAATATGGAGGCTGCAATGGCTGAAAACATGAACATTGTTTTGTTGCGAATGATCATAGATTGGAGTCGGCAAGACGGAAATGTGTGGAGCCAACAAGTTGTATGGAGTGGCACTTTTCCAAATTATCGTTATCCCGTAGCCGCTGCTATTGCGGCTGTTGACTCTTCCCAAACCCTTACCATTCCTGCGCAATCCATTGGAATGGATGATGGTGAGGGCGATATATTGATATGTGACAAAATGCAAGTCGACTGCCTTGCAATCACCTTTTTCATCGGAAGTGCATTTGCCGGTGGTTTTTTGTTAAGCTCGAATGCCCTCTATGCAGGGCCGAATTTCAGAGCTAGAGAGCCTCAATGCCTTCATCTTTTTAAATCTCTGTGGTCTTTCTCATCACTAACTTCACATAATCCAGGAGTTTCCATAGGAATTACAGGCGAGATTTGTGTAGCTTTGGCAATTAATTTTTTGATATGCGATATGTTTTTCGTAATATAGTTATATGTAATTTATTTTTAGTTATATGTTATGTTATAGAAGAAAGTAGAGTGAAATTATGGTGATTAATTTTGGTTTTTTTTTTTAATTATTTTTTTAGTTTTTTTTTTTTTTTAAATATTAATGATTACATTTTACAAGACATAATGTGTGGTTATTTAAGTTTATTTTTGAATTGAGGAAAATAAAGGAAAAATACAATGGCCTTTTTATCCTTTGGGGTTTACAAATCCATGTTTTGATACATGATTCTAAGCATAAAAGAAGGAAGGAGAAAACTTCAATGCTCGTCACCTTATTCTTAGACTCTGATGCACTATCATCCATATCCATATACGTATTTGGGTCTTCTAGTTTTATAGATAAAATATTTCTAATTTATGTAGAGCTCACTACTAAAAATTAGTTCAACGAGCAACTGTTAAAGTATACGAAAAAGGATCTTGTATTTCCCTATAGTTCTTAAATTTATATTTAGCTTAGGACTTTTTTTCTTTCCTTGGTGTTAACAATTACAAGAATTAATAAAATAGAATAAAATGAGTGTGTGAATAGTGTAGAATTGTCGGAATAATTAAAAAGAAATCCATAAACTTGACTTCCTTACTGCAACATCTGAAGGAATACCTGTTATTGTGTATGCATGTCGAGGCAACTTCAAAACATTATGTTGATACCTTGAGAATGTAGTTCGTAATAAGCACAGAGTTTGCTTTCTGCCCCGAGCTTCTCGAGCTAACAACTAACAAAAAAGTTAGGTAACAGGTGAAAAAATGAAAAGAAAAAAGAATAAGTTGATGAAAAATTCAGTAAGAAAATTCCTAGGATTTTCTTTCCCTCTTCTTGGACAACCCTTAATCCTAATGCTTCATTTCTTAGATGTTCTAGAAGGTAAAGTAATATGAAATCAAGGACTTCCCATCCATTTCAATCACGTGGAAGGAAAACAACACTTTGAAAAAAACCAAAATAATATTCCATTATTTCATCTTATCTTCCATTTTTAAGATAGCTTAAATGGATATCATACAACAAAGGAAACAAATTATGCAGTTACCATATCATAACTGGAAACTTTCAAGAAAATCTATGACTAAGGCCTTCATTTCCAATACCCCAATCCCAAATGTAATCTGTGAAATTTTTTTACACTTTTCATCACCCTTTCATCAACCTTAAGCTTAAGTCGAATGCTAATTCTCAGAATACTCAGGAATCAGACGAACGTGGACGTGGTCAAAAAATTGACCGTGTCCATGTCCATCTGATTCCCAAATATTCAAGGAATCAGCCTTTGACATAAAGATACCCCTTAATCACATATCAAATGAAAATACCCCAAAAACCTAATGTTAAAAACAAAGGATAGCTGCAATGTAGAGCACTGAAAGATAGAAGGATCATAAATAACAACATTAGAAAACATATTTAGGGTACTTACCAAGCTTCATGGATTGAAATTCATGGTGCTTGCTTGATAGAATCATCAACATGGAGTTGGAAGATTAGGGTATCCTTGTTGGCCTCCGATTGGGTCTCCTACTTATTTTCCAATGCAAGTCGAGAAGTGTTGTAAGAAAGAAACTGAAGGGGTGGTTTACATAGAGATGAAATGTCCTTGAAACCAGATGTTTGGAGATATTTGAAAATTATTAATAATAATTTAATTTAGGTTGATTAAGATGTTAAATTTTGGAATATTTTTTTATTGAAAACAAATTATGTTTGTTGACTTTTTCATGGGCGTTGTTTTGTAATTTGTCCTATTCTCCTCTGTATTTAAATGTATTTGTGCAAATTCTTGATTTAATATATAAATCGATTTAAATTTTAATGTTTCTCAATAAGTTAATTACGTAAAATAAATATATTGATAAAAAACTATAATTAAAATTGATCAATTTTTTTATTAAAATATATATGGCAGTTTATAATTCTATGTAATTGGAGTTGGATGAAGATTTATAGACGCTAAATTTATTATTTTATAGCCATCAACTACATTGATTGTCAACACAACACATGAATGTTAGTGGTTGTAAAACTTAGACAATAAATATGTGATCTTCCCTATATATATATATAATTCGACATTAAAAATATTAGTGTAGATGATATAGTTGAAGGCTTCATAAATATAACAACAAAAACTATTGCAATACTAAGAATGCCTTATCAATACACACATTTACTTGATTAACCATGTATAGAAAAGTTATGGGTCAACTTTATCTTAGAAAAAAATTAATTACACATCTTATTGTAAAATAATCAATCATAGTCGACAAGATTAACTGAAAAATGTTAGTCATAATTTAAATATAATTTCTTTTTAATAATTTTATATTTATATACTTTTAAAAAATATATCAAACTTAATGATAAGTTTAATAATAAGTCAATCTAATATTAAAGGTAAGTTTGATTTTAATAAGCTTAATAATAAGGTTACTGTTGTTACTAAAGTTTAATAGCGTTTATTTAATATTTTAGTTTACTAATTTTAATGCTAAGGTTAATGTGAATATTAATAAATTTAAAAATTTTGATTTTAATATTTAGGTTGAGGTCAATATTAATAAGTTAATGTTAATATTATTGTTTAGTAATTAATATTAAAGTTTTCCAGGATGCAGGTGTATAGTAGGGACTTAATTGTGATGGGACAGGGGTGGGGCGAGGTGGATCGACACCTGCCTACCCAGTACAAAATGATTAATCAACTCATGGAAGACGGTTCTCGACATTTGAAAAGAGCAGAGCTCATACGCTTCAATTCGAGTGGCTCTAAATCTCCCATCATGTCCACCGCTCTGGTTAATTCCTCCGCATGCTTCGGCTTGCCTCAGAACTCAGCCTTCTTCAATGCTATAGTTATGGTGGATGCTTCATGTTGCACACGAGGGGAAGATAATTTAAGGCTCGGCCATGGGTTTACTATGGAAACAATTCCATCCTCTGGCATAAGCACTAAATTGTGTCTATTTGATGTTGGTTCCATCTTGTCTGCTGCCTCTCAAGGCTTGAAATGAGAGGCTACTTTGGAGCTATGCTCTGTTCTTTTGACAGAGCTACCTCAGTTAATCCTCTGGTTCTTCTCTTGGGTCTCTGGCCTTCGTTTCAACGTTCATTGGATTTTCTCGGCCCTGTCATCACTTCTGCTTAGCCTCTCTTCTCTCCCACTGGTGCTTTCTCCCCGATGCCTCATCTACACCATTGAATGAGGTGCCACTGAGGCCAGCCTCAGCGTCCACCTTCCAGCCCTTCCTCAGATTCCCCCTCCCCTTCGAGTGATCTGTTTGCAGGCCACTGCCCTAGCACCCGCAGTGGTAGAGGGTGGCTTCATTCTTCCAGCCACCACCCTGTGCCATCTCCCACATCTGGCTCTACCATCTTCACCTTCAACAACTCCCTGAATCGACCTAGGATAACAACTCACATTTTAGTGGTCTTCCATGAGGCAACTCAGATTGGGGATTCTAGCTCTCACCCGGAGGGCCTGGGGTCTGTCCCTATTTCATCTTCAAACCTCTAGCTGGGGATTGGCAGTGGGTTTATGTAGGCTCCAGATGCTCAAGTGCATAGTGCTCAGGATGTGGTGATGGCACAAGTTGATCCTGGTCCTTCCGGTTCTGAAGCTACTCATGCAAGGGATCCGCCTGATTTCGGATGGTGCCGTATAGTTGAAGAGCCTCCAGATGAATAGTATGCTCACTGTTGCCTTGTCAATGTGCCATGTGGTCCATACAACTGGGCAAGTTTTTTTGTTCAAACAGCTATGTGGAATTTTGGGTTTATTTTTGAATTTTTGTTTATCATGCAATATCATGAAGATCATAACTTGCTCCCCTGCGTGGGACCTCATTATTGGTTCAAGACTGAGATCCCTATCTCTGGGCAGTCTCATATGCTTATCTTGACTTTTCTGGCTCTCTTCAGGGTAGTGCTTTTGACTACGATCACATTGTAATTTTAACCCCCTTTTTATGTTAATAGATTAAACTTATTTGGAAAAAAAATTAATATTAAAGTTTAATATTAATAACAATACGTCAACGTTAATATTTATGTTTAGTAATGAATATTAAAGTTTAATAATTTTATTAATTTCCGAAGGCTTCTTATTTCAACTTAAAGTGAATGAGGATCTATTGACTTTTTATTTTTATTTTTTTTATTGATGACCTAGATTTATTCTCAAGGGAATATGCTCAACTTATACTTATTCTTAATTTTTACCAATTATTGTAGTGTGTCATAGTCACATTGCAACAAAGATGTCTCTTGGCCCATCGTCACATTGTGACAACCATGTTCATCCATGATCAACCATGGTCGACCATGGTCCAACAATGAATTTTGACAAAGATTTTCTCAACATAACAATCAACCATGGTTGACCATAGTCCAACATTGTATTGTGGTAAAGATTATCACAATATGAAAATAAATCATGGTTAACCATGCTCCAACATTGCACTGTGACAAAGACTGTGTCAATATGAAAATCTACCATGGTCAACCATGCTTATTTTAGGGTTTAGACAATGAGTTTATAATATCAATCCTTTGGTTTATTAATCTAAGGGTTTATATTCCCATGGTATAATATTATTCATAGGGTTTATAATATTAATCCAGGCTTATATATAAATACCTTGGGTTTATAATCATGGTCAACCATGGTCAATCATTGTCAACCATGGTGCAACATCACATTGTGACAAAGATTGTCTCAATATGAAAATCATCCATGGTCAACCATGTTAAATCATGGTGAACTATGGTCAACCATTGTCCAAAGTCACATTGTGACAAAGATTATCTCAATATGAAAATCAATCATGGTCAACCATGGCCAATCATGGTCAATATGAAAATAAAAAATGGTCAATCATGGTCAACCATGGTCCAACGTCACATTGTGACAAAGAATGTCTCAATATGAAAATCAACCATGGTCAACCATGCTTATTTTAGGGTTTATAATATTTATCTTAGGGTTTATATACCTTGGGTTTATAATATTAATTTCTTGGGTTTAAGATTATTCCCTTATGTTTATCATGCCCTTGGATTTTAGTATTGATACCTTCAGTTTATTAGTACCTTAGGTTTATAATATCAACCTCTCGGGTTTATTAATCGAAGTGGTCATATTCCTACGGTATAATATTATTTATAGGGTCTATAATATTTTTGTTTTTTTAATCTTGGTAGGACCTTTCATTTTCTATTACATAATAGGAAAATTTACACCAGATGGATTGGCTAGATGGCCTCAACTTGCCCAATAAGAACACAATTTTGTTGGCCACCTATCTGCATTATAAGCCATCCAAAAACAATAAGGTTTCAATCTCTCTAGCCAAGTTACATATGTCTTTGTTTCATGGCCATACTCTATATTTCTATCTATACATATACTTGTTGACAAAAAGTAAATGTTATTTGCATATAAAACAAAATAAAACATGGGAAGCTGACTAGCCCTTCTACTCCTCTGAGGCTGATTCCACTGGCGCATCGTCCTTAACAGCTGCTCCAGGATTCTCCAATAGTTCTATGATGCATGGAATATGTCTTTCAATTCTGTCCACCCTAATATCTTACTTATGGAGTTGGAATTGAATTTTCTGTAGATCTTGTTTGTAGCTTGGCATACCTTATAGAGAAACTGCCATGCCCACTGAGATCTATTCCATGGCCTTGCCGAATAGGCTTTTCATCAGTGAGTAGAGGTATAAGGTCTTCTTAAATTCTGTTATCCTACCTCTAGTGTTCTTAGGATCCGCGACAAGGGTCCTATAATTTTCCATATCCTCCTAAGTCTCACTTCCATTCTTAATTTCCTCTTCCCATTCCTCTAACTGATTCCAAATGGCTTCATCCATACCCTCGCAATATGCCTGAGCAGCTTCACTGACAAGATGATCTACCAATTTCCTCCCTGTGCAGGGCTGAGACATGCTCGGGTCCTTATCCTTTCTGGGATCTGATAAGCCTCATCATTAGGCAACTATATGGGCCTTAATTCACATCCTAGCTTAGTCAAGCCAACTGTTCTCACAACTTATTGCATACTTTTGATTATATTTTGTTTATGAGATGAGTTAGAGTTGGATATTTTGCTTTGTGGTATAATGTTCATTTAATGCAAGATTAAAGGATAAAAGCAAGGAATTTTGGCAAATGTCTTGGTAAAAACTCGAATGGGACAAGGGAGAGGAATTATAGGAGGTAAATCTTCCTCATTTACTACCCCTCCATTCAAAGATTCATGAATCAGCTCAGAGTACAAACAGTTAAATCATGAGGACTAGAAGGCAGTTGAACAAGTGGAAGTCAAAGCACCAGTTTATCTCAAGTTTGGGAGCCGAGCCTACCTAATTTTAAGGAATTCATTGGAGACTTCAAACGTACAAGTAGAGAGGCCTAGGATCTCAGTAGGATTCAGACTTTGGGTTGTAAAACTTTACTCTATTTTTGAGCTACAAGACTTGTGAGAGTTTTTTTATGTAATCCATTGTTTTGATAATAAGAATGAGTTTTGTTTTGAGCCAACACTGAGTTTACTCAGAGGGCTAAAGCTCTTGGGTTACGGCCCAACACTAATAGCTAAGTCTCCTATTTATTATACATGTATGCTAGCATAGATTCATGGTTTAATTGTTCATTTGCTTAAGTAGCCGCATTTCCATTATAGTAGTGTAGAGTAGAATGGTTGTGTTTTAGTTTGCTTCCATTTCTGCCTTATTTCAATTAACACGTTAGCCAAAAGTTCTTACATGAAGTTTTCTGTCTTGATTTAGTACATGGTTCATTTCATTGTCACTTTCTCCATCACTTTTTGCTCATATGCTCAATTCCTTCAGCAAGAAATGCTTAAGCAGAAGTTAATAAAATACGTCTTGATCAGATTGTACCCGTAGATTTCCTTATTTTCTGATCCACAACAAACCTGACCAATCACCATCTGATTCATTTCAACACTTAACTTTATGTGCTCCAAATCTCCACCGTCAATTTGTCTAGCTTGATCCAATGGCTATTGTGAGTTCTTCCACCTACTTTATGCGCTCTAAATCTCCACCATCGATCTGTCACACCCTTGATCCAACAGCTATGGCATCACCCGATCACCAAATAGCTTGGTCGATCTCCACCGTTGATCAATACCGCATGTTACAATTGCTATCGCGCAATCTCATGCGAATTCTTGCATGGCCAATATCCGCTCAAGAGCACATGAGAAAAGTGGCTTTCTCGTGCTACATGACACTCAATTAGGCTAATCACGTGAAATTTAGAAATACATCTTATAACTTTAAGGGCACACGAGAAACTACTTACCAGCTACGAAAACCTGCTCCATCATTTTGTACATTTTTCCCGTGGTAAGATATCCTCCGCTCATCTTTCGTTAACCCTGTTCATCCATCTATTCACTCAATCTTCATGATAAGATCCCTGTCGCTCATCTTCCATTAATCCTATTCGTTGATCGATCCATCCATCTATCAACGTAATTGCCTGCGATAAGATCTTCGCTACTCATCTTCTGTTAATCCTATTCATTGATCCAACTAATCCAACGGTTCCCATGCACCACTGCTTCATTACGTCCTCCTTTCACTGATTTCGATCTTCGATTTCTCTTCCGCTTGAAAACATATTTAGTTTAGTTTCCTTCCTTACACCTTAGTTTGGTTTGATGCTCTTTACTTCTACAACTTAGATAGTAGCATTAGATTAGTGTTGATTTAGCAATTTTGCTTAGTATAGATGTTTAAATAGTGAATTAGGATATGGTGTAATTTAGCATTACCTATTATTTTCTTCATTGCTGCAGTAGAATATCTCTCTTAGAGTAGATTTGCTCTTCTTCCATAAAAAAATAAAGCTTACTCTGACTCTATAGAAGTGTGGCTTGGAACCCCTGGGGTCTCTCACCAGAAGAACAGTGACAATAGGCAAGACTTTCACTTTTACTTGTGCATATAGCACTGTCACCTCCAAGTTTGTATGAACCCTAATTTGATAAGTAAAGTTGGTAGCCTAGGAGTTGTAGCATCCTTGTTGCAATACTGGCGCTCATCCGGATCCAGAACCCCTCTTCCACGTTTGTGACCTTTTGTGGGCCGAGCTATGTCAAAGATTGCTGAAACCTATTCACCCCAAGAATTTGCTAACCAAAAGCAATTTGACATACTATGACATTGGCAGGGAAAATTTTAAGAACCCCACCTAAATTTATAAATATAATAAATGGGCGAATCTCCATGGTATATAGGAAAAATGGAAGGCGATTTTATCAATAATATAATATGTATATATAATTTTTTGGCGAATCTCTCACCAGGCATGGCGAATATTTTACTCAATTATAAAATATTGTAAGATCTTGGCGAGTCTTTCACTAAATAATAAAACTTTGTAAGGTCCTAGTGAATCTTAGCATTTTGAACTCTTAGAGAATTTTTTGAAAAAGTATAAAACCATATATGACAAGAGCCACATGGTGGCAATATCACTGTTTTTTTTC
>APFE030829227.1:0-11392 GCA_000404065.3 Pinus taeda | reverse complement strand
ATAAACTGGTTTTCTAATGGCATGTCTTCCATCTCAACCAGCGCTTGGAATTTGTTTTGATTGGCCTTTTGTTCCTCTTTATGTTGTTGCTTTGGTTCTCTTTTGTTTCCTTTTCCTCGGCTAGAAACTTTCTGAAAGTTTTCAGTGTCCTTCTTTGCCTTTAGTTTACTTTTGTCTTCTTCCTTATTGAGAGGGCAGTCTTTGATCAAGTGTCCATGTTCATGGCATTTACGACATCTGAACGAGATATGCTCATAGTCCACCATCTGCACCCATTCCTCATCAAAGACTTCCAAGATGACTTCGTCCGGAAGTGCTCCTCAAAGGTGCATCTCCACACAAATTCTTTCATAGCAAGTATATTTGCCTCTTCTGGTGGCTTCCAAGGCTTTGATAAAATGACCTAGTTTGTTACCTATAGTCGCTAGTGATTCATATTGCCAATAATCCAGGGGAAGTGAAAAAAGCCTTACGCAAACAGGAACGGAGGTGAAGGTTTCCCTTTCTAGAACAAAGTTCATCACCCAAGGGCACATATAGAGGCCTGCTACTGCAAAAAAGTAGGGCCCTCCTTCGAATATTCTATCCTTGTCTTCGATGTTTATAAACACCACCGTGAAGAAACCCTTAGACCCAAGGTGAAGATCGATGCTCCCCTTAGGTTTCCATTGGTATTTGATCCATGTTTGCAAAGCTTTCTCAGTGGGCCATACGCCCATGAATTTGCATATGATGGCATACATTTCCATGTGTTCCCTGTGCTCCTGCAAAGCCGGATTATTTAAAACCACTCGTGGAGTGATGTTCGCTCTAGGTTTACACGGACCCTTTTGGTTGACTTCGTCTTTTTTCCTCCCTGACTTTTGTCTTCTTCTTCATTGTCCTTAGTGTTGCCCTTTTCCTTTGGCTTTGTCTTCTCTGTCTCCTTCTCCTTACTGTTGTTTTCTTCTTCCCTACGCCTCTGGCATTCCTCAGATGGGTCTTGTCTTTGTCGACCACAGCTTCCTTGAAGGAGGGAGTGGAGCTCCCTCCTCTTCGGGCCGCCATTAGGGACCGCTCCCTCCTCAACGGGTCTGCGTGTTTCAGAGTTCTGCTCGCTCTTCCGTTTCCCGCCTCACTCCTTTCAATCTCTCTCCATTATCACTACCATTTGTATTACTCTCATATTATAAAATAAATGTTGCTTACCTTAAAGCACTACTTTTAGGGCAATAAAAACTCAAAATTTAAAATTGGGTGATATTTCAAGACTTATTATTTCCCATATAGTCCCATCTTTTATTTTATATGATGTGTCTTTCTTGTAAAACTGTATTAAATACCCTATATTATTATAAAATAAATGTTGCTTGCCCTTAAAGCACCACTTTTTGGGCAATATTTGGGGATCGACAATATGGCAAGTACAATCACCTAAAGCTCTTTTTCCACCTGCAGAGGCCATGTACGTATGTTATATGGATGACTCATGTCTTAAAAATGTATTAAATACCCTATAGTATCATAAATTATTTGTTGTTTGCCTTAATGTATTAAATACCCTATAATATTATAAAATAAATGTTGCATGCCTTAAAGCACTACTTCTTGGGCAATAAAACCTCCAAATTTAAAATCTGGCGATATTTCAAGATTTATTATCATCTTTTATTTTATATGATATATCTTTTGTGTAAAGATGTATTAAATATCCTATAATATTATAAAATAAATGTTGCTTTCCCTTAAAGCACCACCTCTTGGACAATAAAAACTCCAAATTTAAAATTTGGTGATATTTCAAGATTTAATATTTCAGCTAAGAGGCCATCTTACCTTTCTGGTAAAGTTGTATTAAATACCCTATAATATTATAAAATAAATGTTGCTCGCCCTTAAAGCACCAATTTTTGGGCAATAAAAACTCCAAATTTAGAATTTGGTGATATTTCAAGATTTATTATCATCTTTATAATATTATCAAATAAATGTTGCTTGCCCTTAAAGCACCACTTTTTGGGCAATAAAAACTCCAAATTTAAGATTTGGTGATATTTCAAGATTTAGCTATCTTTTATTTTATATGATGTGCATTTCTAAGTAAAAATGTATTAAATACCCTATAATATTATAAAATAAACATTGCTTTCCCTTAAAGCACCAATTTTTCCGCAATAGAAACTCTAAATTTAAAATAGATATTTCAAGTTTTATTATTTCCCCTAAGGCACCATCTATTATTTTATATGATGTGCCTTTCTTGCAACACTATATTAAATACCCTATAATATTATAATATCATAAATTAATTGTTGTTTGCCTTAATGTATTAAATACCCTATAATATTATAAAATAAATGTTGCATGCCTTAAAGCACTACTTTTTGGGCAATAAAAACTCCATATTTAAAATTTGGTGATGTTTTAAAAGGAATCATAAAACAAATATTCTGTGCCCTCCATGAATAAAATGAATATGGTAGGTCAACTTGTAAGTTGGCATTAGGAATCATAAAACAAATATTCTCTTTATTATTTCCCTTAAGGCACCATCTATTATTTTATATGATGTGCCTTTCTTGCAACACTATATTAAATACCCTATAATATTATAATATCATAAATTAATTGTTGTTTGCCTTAATGTATTAAATACCCTATAATATTATAAAATAAATGTTGCATGCCTTAAAGCACTACTTCTTGGGCAATAAAAACTCCGTATTTAAAATTTGGTGATATTTTAAAAGGAATCATAAAACAAATATTCGCTGCCCTCCATGAATAAAATGAATATGGTAGGTCAACTCCATGAAATGTATAAAATGAATATAATTAGTCACCTTGTATGCTCACAAGTTGGCATAAGGAATCATAAAACAAATATTCCGTGCCCTCCATGAATAAAATTAATATGGTAAGTCAACTTGTAAGTCAACTTGGAATCATAAAACTTCACATTCACGTGGCTCTTGCCAATTTCCAATTTCCAATCGTGATGATAACTGCGGTTACTGTGACCATGACCACCGGCCCTATCTGATCTATTTATGCTTTCACCGTTTCATGTCATTCCTACTTCAATTCCTTTTTTGCAATTTTTTTTCCAAGCTCGTATCAATGGCGGTTTCGAAGCTCGTATTAGTGTTGAGCATTTGCTTTTTCGCCCTCTTTCTGCTATCTCTTGTCATAGGCATAGACGGTGATCCGCAGGCAACGACCAGGCGATCTCTCGGTAAGAAAATCTGAACAACATCAAGTTATACCAAAAATATTAATCTAATAGCCTGATACTAATCGTAACATTGTTTGATCTGTGTGCTTAGGGCCCAGGAATCTGAGGGACCTCCGCTCTGTGTGCCCTGGCGGAATTTGTCCTCCTGGATTGGGAGATTAATTCACTGATTTGTTAAATAACTTGGCAACTTTGATTACTGTGGCTTCATAATACTGATGATTGTGTGTTTATAATAAGTGTGGGTCTCACAATATGCCGGTGCCGCTCTGATTACTGTGGCTTCATAATACTGATGATTGTGTGTTTATAATAAGTGTGGGTCTCACAATATGCCGGGGCCGCTCTGATTACTGTGGCTTCATAATACTGATGATTGTGTGTTTATAATAAGTGTGGGTCATTTTGATGGCTGGTTTATTTATTGTTTGAATGTTGATTCGATGATTGTGTGTTTTAGATGTCAGATGCAAACTATATTGACTAGGGAAGAGTTACATTTTTTCAGCATATGAAAAAGTAGACCAAATAAAGTTTTTTTACTATCAATTACTTTTAGTCCTTTCTATATAAAGATGTAAAATTATGTTATTTAAAGGGGACACTCAAATGTTTATTTATGGCATACTTAAACTTATATTAAAATATTTTTTTTCTATTAACTTTTTTTAAGGCCCTTATTATTTTATTTCTTTCAACTTAAGGTTAAGTGATAACATATTAGTATGTATGTTTCATATTGAAATATTTTTTTGTTATTAACTTTATTTAAGGTGAGTATTATTTAATTTGTTTTAATGTAATGTTGAAAATGGCTAGAGGCTTGCTGGTCAGCTGCTGACCAGGGCTGTTACACCAATCAGATCATGGCAATCGTGGCAGCAACAACAAGTTCGACATCTCAATATCCACGAATACCAGGGTTCAAGTCTGATGACAAAAAATGGAGTTAATTCTCCCAAAGGTATTGTTGTCTCTTCAGTTGCAGAAGTGCGGCAGGCCATCAAAGACGCGTTTCCGGAAGAGAAAGAGGTTGTTGTGAAAAGTCAAGTACTTGCTGGTGGTCGAGGATTGGGAACATTTAAAAATGGGTTTGAAGGGGGTGTTCATATTGCAAAAATTGATGAAGTGGAGGACATTGCATGGAAGATGCTAGGACAAATTCTTGTTACGAGACACACTAGACCTGGAGGGAAACTGATGAACAAGGGAGCACAACTCAGCTGCCTACCACCTATCCAAGGAATCATGGATGATGATACTTGGTTGATATAGGAGGAAAGAGATGGTAATACATACCGACACTATCACAGGCCATTCATAGATCCAAGAGTTTAATGTAGGCCTGACATGAAAAGTTTTTATCATAATGATCATATGCAAATATTATACTTTCACTTGTTTTATCTCAGAACTAGTCTCTCTGCGAAGAGATCAACAACATATTAATGCTTTTTTTGAATAGTTTCTACTCCAGAATCACTTTTGTTTTTTGACAGGCCTAGCCTCACCATATGTATATGCTCAGCGTCTACAAAATGTAATTTTCTTATTAATAAAGGAAATTACTTCTTTTTCCTCTAGAAAAAAAGTGATAACATATTAATATGTATGTTTCATATTGAAATATTTTTTTGTTATTAACATTATTTAAGGTGAGTATTATTTTATTTGTTTTAATGTAATGTTGTTTGAAAATATCTATCCCATAGTGGGCTATAGAGATCTTGTGAGCCCCATACAGTTATTTTATGTAAGATAGATATTCAAATATTTTATTTAAAGAAGATATTGAAATATTTTTAAACAGTAAAGAAATTATAAATTTATATTTTTTGTTTTCAATTACTATGGACATTGAAATATTTTAATTATCGCTAACACTTTTTTGTTATTAATATTTCTCTTTTAATATTACTTATCAATTCTATGTCATGGAATGAATTACAAGCTTCCATATTGACTCAAGGAGTAATTACCCATCTCCCTCACACTAAAAAGAGGAAGGAATTATAGAGGGAATTAGAGACTTTTCACTATAGATTACTTTATCTTTATATATAAATATGATGTAAAATTAAGGTTAGGGTGTTTGTGCCAGTGGCAAGGGTTTTGGGCATTTTCCCACCACCCAATATGCATTACGGGTTTTTGGAATTTTTCCACGACCTAACATGCATTACTGCACAGGACATGGCATTACACCCAACCAATATTATTTACAAGAGCCACACTTACTATGAGCAAGTCTTGGAATTCACACTTAGTAGTTTCAATTCAAGGTACTCCTTTACATGTTTGTTTTAGGTTTTCGTTTGCCTCATCCACGACATGTAATATTGAGGATCCTTGGCCACTGAATGGACCTATTATTATTGCACAACGAATGACCAGCATGTCACCTCGAATAATGAAAAGGAGATATTTCATGGTGTGAGATGAAATTAGAGAGGAGGTGATCTCCTACCGATCAATACCACTTTCTTGAAGGATGTATCATTCTTTATGGTGCAAGATTTCTCCTACAACAACCGCAATGAGAAGGTATTTTCTCCCATTGTCTATTTAGGTTGGTTTCTCACTTCTTCTTTCACTCAAGTATTTTTTGGCTTGGCATAGAGTTTTTGTGTTAATCCATTTTTCTTTGGTTCTCCTCAAAATGTTTTATCTCTGGTAGATTTTTCTTCTTATGTTCCCTTTTACTAATTGAAATATTATAAATGTGTATGCACATTCATTCATTTTCTCAAATTTAAACTCTTAACCCTACATATCATTCACAACCATTCCTTGTTTTCCCATTATTTTTCCACCAATATCCTCCCATTTCCCTCATGTTTGGTATCTAACTTACCTTGACTTTGGAACTTCCATCATCATTATAACCCATTTCTATTGGTCATCAAGTGCCTCCACCACCTTCTCCATCTCATCCACCCATAAAATTTGCATTAGTAGACCATCTCAAGGGCCTTCATCCATTTTCTAGCCCCTTTCTACCCCTAGGGTGGTCCCAACAAATATTTTGACTAACACTGTTCCATCTCAAGTGGTTTCTCCATATTTCCCCCATGTAATCCCTTTATCACCAACCCACAATGGTAGTTCAATGGATGCAACAATAAATATCTCTTCGAATCAAGTTGCGTAGTGGAAGACTCCACCTGGTGAATATCCATCACTCGCTGAAACATTCAAGATGAGATCATTCCCTTATGATTTCATTTATTTATGATGAGTCTTAGTCTAAGCATTTTTTGTTTTAATTATATGCTATAACTCTTGTAACTATTAAATCCTGTTATAGTAGAGAGGTTAGGGGCATCTAAGAGGAAAACAATCTTGTGATTTACTAGATCATCTTCAGTGCAAGAACAAAATATGAAGAAGCATGCCCCAAAAGAAAGAATGTTGAGCTCCTTTCTTCTAGTAGGAGGATAAAGGATGCAAATGATGGCGGTGAAGGTGGAAGTGGTCAGGAGACCCATTTGTATATACACCATTATATGCCAAATAGTCATGTTTGGGCATAATATGTTGTTAGTATATTAGAATAATTTTCTATATAGGCCACCACATGCCATACTTCCATGTTTAAGAGCGAGCTTTGTCTTGTATACTGAGCATGTTGTGCCATTTTTTTTTATGTGTGCATTTGAGACAATTTTGAATGTCTGTGTGTATTTATTCATGTATGTATGAATTGAAGTGTTATTTTAGTTGATGTTGAAGTGTTATATTTTTAAGTTGAATTTTCATGTACGTCATGATAATGCAATATCATCTATTATGAAGTGAGCAATTTAACATGTTGTATTGTTGGAGGAGTTTGGATTGGGTTTTTAAAGACATGTCACTTATGCATATTCCTAGTGAGAGAGTAGTTGATGATCCCAAACTCATTGTTACAAATTTGATCCCTTAGGGCATACTTCTCCAAGCTCATAAAAAATCTGATAATCACTTTATTACAATCGTTTATGTGACATAGATATGTTTTTTTATCCTCAATTTCTATCTTAAATCACTTAAATTTTCAACTCTATGTTATACAAAATCGACATGAATGAAAAATATTGAAAACTACTTAATCATGAAAAGAATGCACGAAGAAAAATTTAATTGGAAATCACACAATTTTGGATAGCAAGATACTTTATACATGTGTAGATAAATGAAATAGATGTGAACAAATTTATCACAAAATTGGTACAATATCTCACTCTCCAAATTATAGCAAGGTAAAATCAAGAAAACCCTAGCCACCATAGAAGATCCACAAAAAGCTAGCATCAACAACAAAAATTCATCCCTTGGATTAAACAAACTTTTGACACATATTATCTTCGTACTAGCATTATTTTCTTCCTTACGGTTTACGAAACCTAGTCATGTTGGATCACACAAGTGAGTCGAAAGGTGGTTGTAGCCCTAGTATCCATATATAGTTGTCCATCATAGGTTTTGATTTTTCTTATATGGTTATAACTCCTCTTTTCTTTTCTTAAAATAATTATTTGTTACCTAGTAGGGTCAATCTTGTTTATTTCTTTCTTTTAAATAAAGCATGCATCTCATAAGATTTATGTCTCTCTTCTCAAACATCCCTATATTCGTAATGATATGAATTACTATTCAACCACCATTTACAATGTCATTCTTCCCTTGTTGGGTTTATGAGGGTTTGGCACAGGACCCCCCTTTGTTTCCAAATACAAAACTTAACACAAAATTTTATTTAGTTCATAACATCTTGTCATCTTCCTTCAAAGCATATTCCGAGACATTTTTTTAAAGAAAATCCTTACATTTTCATCTAGGGGTACATGGGACTATACCCAAGTTGTTGACTGAGGTCAACTCAGCTTGGGAACTAACCCTGGACCCGATAATTTCATAATAATTGTAGACTCTATATTTTAAATGATAAGCACGACCATTTCCAATAAGAAGATATTCATATTTAAATTTTCTAATATTAACAATTAGCAAACTTACCAACCTAATTCCATAAATATGTTGAAACACTATCAAAGGAAATAAATTTGCAATACTTATATAATTCTTCACTCTCACACTCGCTTTGTAGTAATCATAAAATCTGTGTGTACACATATCTTCTCCTAGCTAAGAAGATGAGTCTTATATTGTAACTTCCCCTAGCTTGTTCCACACTGAGTGTAGTTCTTGATGAGATAGAGAAATCTTAGAAATAACCTTGGCCTCCTCAATACATATATGGTGCTTAGTCTTCTCCATGTGCTCTGCCAGGGGTGAAGACCAGATCATCCCATGTTTGATGTTAGTTTCATGCTCATGACTCCTCTAATTAATAGAGCACCAACTTTCACCAACATAGGGGGCTCCACAAGAACAATGAATAACATAAACACCTTTCATGTCCTTGCGATCAACAAGGTATTTTACAGATCTTAGGGAGCTACGAATGGTGTTGAGGGTTCTAAAGGTTGAGGGAATATTATGCTTCATAAGGATTCTCGTAGTCTTGTTAGTGGTCCCGTCGATGAAAGGGTGATGCATGCCTGAGATTCGATCTTTAAGGTCTTTCTTAACCTTGGGACATTTGCTAGCTTTAAGGAAAGATTTCAGACCTTTGGTGCCTACTATATCCATTATTAATAAAAAAATCAAGACTCAAATACAACTATGAATATTGACACTAGTTAGATTCCTCAACACTCCCTCTTAACTAGGGCGATATCCATAATAACATATATAGAGAGGTACATGGAAGATATCAAAATGATATTCTTTATGAAGATTAACAAAACACAGAGTGCTACATATTAGATACCTCACGAGGCTACTCTAATTTGGTGGTACTAAAATGGACTCAAGCTTTAGCCACTCTAGGTACCATGAGGATTTTAAGATCTACCACCAACCCA
The DNA here is from genome assembly GCA_000404065.3 of Pinus taeda. Classification (NCBI taxonomy): domain Eukaryota; kingdom Viridiplantae; phylum Streptophyta; class Pinopsida; order Pinales; family Pinaceae; genus Pinus; species Pinus taeda. Next base: position 2,269 of record APFE030829227.1, on the reverse strand, counting down.
TGGATCTTGGTGTGTATCCAATATGAGAGGTCTACAGACATTGCCACCCTCCCAACTTTGGGATCTAAACATCAACACATAGGTTGGCCATATTTCCTCCCAAGAATCTTGCCATAAGATGCTTGTAACACCCTCCTCCCACATCTACCCAAGCAACCAGTTTGTCGAGGTAAATATGCAACGAGAGGCCACTATGATATGATTCGACCTCCTAAGTCACATTAAGGAAGTGGAGCCGATACAAACACACCATATAGACATTCAACATCATCAACAAAACCCTCTCAAGATAAGTCAGCCAATCAAACAACATGTACATGGGTCCCACTATTGTTTTAGGCCTCTTGGGCCATATTCGCTCTCATGCTATGGGGAAGGGAGCAACTGCTAACTTAAAGTCACTCTCATAGGCCTGCCTGCGAGTGACTGTGGACCAAAATTTTCAGTGTTGTGCCAGTGACCCCAAGATTTAAGCCAATTTTTCATGCTCAGAGGTTAGGACATTTCCCATAACTAATCCATTGCTTCAAATCAGTAAAGTAACGTGGAAATGAAAGTACTAAATAAAATACTTGTTCAAGACCTTAACTAGATCCCTACAAGCCATGACAGGCATTTCGTCAAACATATCATCGACATGTAATCTACATGTGTAAATAACATAGTTAAGTGTAGGGATATCATACTTATCTAAGAATCACTATGAACCATTGTTCCCTCATGCCTTTTGTTGCATTATCATCTATTAGGTCATAAACGCATTATCCATTCACATACAAGTAAAAACATGCTAAAATTCATACATAAATACTGTCATAAAATGCATACATAACCAACATAGTAGGGATAGAAATAACAATGAAATCACAACCATATAAACAACATATAATCCAACATAATGCTCATAGAGATAAAACGAGAAATAACCGTTCATTACTAATGAAAAATCCAAACCCAGAATGGGACTTCCACATTCCACCCGACCGTAGAATGGTTGACCCAAATATTTCTTCGACCATTCGGCCCTATGCCATAATATAAGAATGAATGTGGGATCTCATAGAACACATCAATAAAAAATCATCTAGGAATTCGAGAGGCCATCGACCTCAACCCATGAAACAACGATTCCACCTTATGGTTAGACATCACAAAACCATCATGAGATTGGTTTCCATCCAATCCTTCTAAGGCTTCAAGAGCATTTGTCCAACCAAGGGTTCAAGGACTAGTAACTCAACCCACAACTTATACAGGGATTTCATGACTAGTAACTCAGCACACCTAGGGCTTCTAGAGAATTTTTCCAACCAACACTTCGAGGACTAATAACTCAACCCAAGTTGTTATAGGGCTTCGAGAGTGTTTGTCCAACCAGGACTTCCAAGATGAGTAACTGAACCTAAGGTAAGGAAACATGAGAACCAACCAAAACAAAACAGTGAAAGTAAACCCACAATCACATCACTATCTAGGAAATGACAAGGCTAGGCCCTCCACTGTCAATCTTGACCATCCTTCATGCCAATGACAAATGACAATCAAGAAACAACATGCATGTGTCATGCATGTCAAAAATAGTGAGGAAAATATACATGCAACTCGGTACCTTCAAACAAATCCCACTGTAGCTAGTAATCCTAATGCCTTCTTGCAATTTAGAGCTCTTCCTTTTCCTTCTTGCTCCAAAAATGCATGTATAGCACACTCTCCAAGAGTGTTCCAAGAAAACTCAAAGTATCGAAGAGTATGAGAGAGAGAGAGATTAATGGGAGAGCTTCAAAACTGAGTTTATCATGTCTTCAGTGACCAATCTTGCCAATTGATCCTCAGAAGCCTTTTTACTAAAGGAGGCCTCTATTTTTTTCATTTTCCATTATTTTTCTTCATTTTCCTCCTCACATGCAACGTGTGACCTTTCACCTTCCTTTTCTCCTAATTTCCATTTTTTTCATAAATAAATGTGCCAAAATACATTTTTGCCTCTTTAATGCCTTAGCCATTTCCTTTTCCAAATTCGTTAACCATAATAAATCGAATCAACGCCTATTAGGATGTTTCCCCCACTATTCATCTTGGAATATGTGTCCCATCATTTGTGGCATTTATATTGTTTTACATGGAATTTTCACGAGGGCTCTTACAATGCTTCATCTCTCTTAACCAACTAAATCAGATATATCCACCAATCCAAGCATGCTTCAAATGTTTAATTTTTATGGAGAGATCCTTCACAATCACAACCCTAATGAGTAACAAAATTTCAAAT